>VZQC01010688.1:8785-54182 GCA_009823505.1 Rhizomys pruinosus | reverse complement strand
CATCCTTAAAATTCATATGGAAAAACAAAGACTCTGAATAGCTGCGGCACGCCACCTCCGCGTCTGCCAGCACCCACTCCAGTGTACGCCTGTGAAACAACATGAGAAATCATATTCAACAGCGGGGAGATGTGTACTACGGGGCTGACCCCTAGGAGGTCCCTGGCAGAACACTCGCTAAGATCACCCCCGAGATTGACGACTCTCCTAGGATCTTACGTATTTCTGGTGATTGGACTTAGCATAACACTGAGCGCAACAAAGAATTTTTTCTTAAGCAGCTATAGATACAAAATAAATACTTTTGAATGTGTCAAGAACTGGCAATTAAAATAGCCTCTCATTGGGCAGAGGGCTTTTTCCTGGCATCAAGAATTTATCTGCAGATCCCTAAGTAAAAAACAGACCTTTTCTCCTTAACAAACAATAAATGTAAGCATGTTAATATATTTGCAAGGTATAAAACTTGCTTCAGATCAAGAAAACAAAATAATTGCATAACAGTAATGCTTCTTGCCTTAATAGTGTCTTGAAGAAAACAAATTCAGTGGTCAAAACATCTCATTCATTAGTTAAAAACAAAAATTTCCCTTAAACCTAAAATAAAAAAAAAACCCCTTTATCTCATCCTCTGGTCCTAGACAAAGAGGTAGATAAGACATTCTGGTCCTAAAGAGTGTTAGACATCCTTTGTTAAAGCCTGGATTCTAACACTCTCGAGTAAAGCAGAGACAGAAAGGTAAGTCTCTTTACATCACCATTGTCTAACAAAAAAGAAGCTGTTAGCTGGAGCAAACAGTGGAGACAGCTCTTAGTTTTCAGTAAAAATAAAAAAAAAAAAAAAAAAAAGCGTTCAACATCATTAATAATTAAGAAAATGCAAGAGCAGTTGGCACTCTTAACCACTGAGCTATCTCTCCAGCCCCAAGAAAATGCAAATTAAAACCACTCTCAGATATCATCTCACTCCGATAAGACTGGCTAAGATCAAGAAAACAAAAGACACCAAATGCTGGAGAGGTTGCAGGGAAAGGGGAACACTCACCCACTGCTGGTGAGAATGTAAACTTGTATAACCATCACGGAAAGCAGTGTGGAGAACCCTTAAAAGACTCAAAATGAGCTTGCAATTTGACCCAGTAATACCACTCCTAGGTATATACACAAAAGACTTATAGTACTGCAAAAATATATGCACATCCAAGTTTATTGCAGCTCCCTTCACAATAGCAAAGAGCTGGAACCAACCCAAATGCCCCTCTACAGACGAGTGGATAACAAAAATGTGGTACATCTACACAGTGGAGTAGTATTCAGTGGTAAAGAAAGATGGCATCATGAACTTTGCAGGTAAATGGATGGAACTTGAAGCCATTACACTAAATGAAGTAACACAGTCCCAGAAAAACAAGTAGTGAATGGTTTCCCTCATTTGTGGATGCTAACATCAAATCCTCAGATGAAAGGCAAGCTGAACAACATTATTGTTATATTTCTGTTTAATCTCATAGCAACTATGTTGTTATAATGTAAATCTATTAACAGTCTCTAGAATCACCCATCATTTACTTTCAGGCTCTGTAATTACTGTATATGGGTGGAAATTATTTATTTAGAGTAATATAAAATAAAAGGAGGAAAATGTGAATTCCTAAACATAAAGAAGACTGAGAGAAAGATGCAGGACAATTATGGCAGAATGCATGATCTGGGGTGGGTGGAAGGGAAAGGGAATATGTCTAAATTGAACTGAAAAATGATGTCTGAGATATACAAGACAGCAATAAAAGCATTATATAAAAAAAGAATTGGATAGAAAATTTCTTAATTATTTTTAATTTTTTATATGTGTGTATGTACGTGCATGTAAATGAAGGCATGTGATCTCATAGAGATGGAGTTACAAGTTGTGTTGAACTACCCAGTGTTTATTCTGAGAAACAAATTTGGGACTTCTGGAAGAACAGCACATGCTCTTAACTGCTGAGATCTCTCTAGCTCCTCTTCTCTATTTCTTTGGGTTCGTTTGGCTAGCAGTTTGTCCATCTTATTTAACTTTTTTTCTTAAATTACTTTTTTTTAATTTTTTAATGGATTCTACAATATAAGAGCACAGTTGTTTTCAGATCACATTGACATTGCTCAATTTGCCATACAATTAGTTAACTGGTGTTAATTCACTCAGCATGATATCTTCTAGCTCCAGCCATTTACCTACAAAGTTCATGATGTCATCTTTCTTTATTGCTGCATAGAACTCCATTGTGTAGATATCCACATTTTCTCTATCCACTTGTCAGTTGAGGGCACTTGGGTTGGTTTCTTCTTAAATTACTTTTATTTTTATTTTATGTATATTAGTGCATTGTCTGCATGTGTGTAATTGCACCCATGCCATGCAATGCCCATGGAGGTCAGAAGAAGGCATTAGATCCCCTGGAACTGGAGTTAAAATAGTTGTTAGCCACCATGTGGGTGCTGGGAATCAAACCCAGATCCTCTGTGCTGGTAGTTTATAGTCCTTGAGTCACACATGACTGAATTCCATGTGCTGTTATTCTCTCCCTGCAAGCTTCAAGGCTGTCCCCTGCCTGCAAGCAGACCACTTATAGTCTTAGTTCTTGGAAAAAGGGGGCGGGGGGAACCATAGGAGATTACCTGTGGAAAATGAACGGACTCAGAGGGTGAGGTCGGGGAGAATAGTCTCCCTTTATTCATGCCAGCAGTGTGCTTATATACCAAAAGTTACTGTGCTCTGGGCAAGGAAGTGGGGGGCAGGCTGAAGGGAGGGGTGAGCCACCTTGGCTCTAATCAGGGGGCTGCAGTGCTCCTGTTTGTGCAACAGGTAAACTAGAGGTGACATTTTTGCTCAATGCCTCAAGGGAAGGGGCTATCCAGTTCTGGAACTTTGCAGAAATAGGCAAAGCAAGAAAACATTGTAATATCCCAAAACTTCTAGAGCTACAGATAACTCACAGAGGCAACTTAATGCCCACAGAGCTATCAATTAACTGTCAGATGTTTTACAGGACAGGTCTTACAAGTTCTTGCCTCAAGCCAGGCAAAGTTTCATTCCTACACCTCTGCAAATGTAGTCAGTGCTCTTAACCACTGAACCATCTCTCTAGCCCCACATCTTTAACTTTTCAATGAGCCAATTTCTTGTTTGATTCTATATATTCTTTTATTTTTCATTTCATTAATTTCTACCATGTTTTTATTTATTTTATCTTCTGCTATATTTGGGTTTAGAGTCTTTCTGTTTTCCACAACCTTGAGATGCATGGTTATGGCATTTTTAATACAAGCATGTAAAACTTTAGTCGTTACTTTTCTATTTCTGTGATAAAAACACCATGAACAAAAGCAACTTTTGGGTTTAGAGTTCTTAAGAGTCCGTAACGGTGGCAAAAGCCAGAGCAGGAGCCCGAGCTATGACATCTAAACCATACACACAAGAAGCAGAGAGTGAGCTGGAAGTGGAGTGAAGCTTCAAATCCTCACCCCCACACCCCCAATAGTGACATTCTTCCTCCTGTGAGGCTCCTCATCCTAAAAGTTCTATAACTATTCCAAGCAGTGCTGTCACCTGAGGACCAAATGTTCACACACATGAGCCTACAGGGCATATTTCTCTTTCTTTTTTTTTTTAATTTTT
The DNA here is from genome assembly GCA_009823505.1 of Rhizomys pruinosus. NCBI lineage: Eukaryota > Metazoa > Chordata > Mammalia > Rodentia > Spalacidae > Rhizomys > Rhizomys pruinosus. The sequence continues at coordinate 50,524 of VZQC01010688.1, read as the reverse complement.
TTTATGTGTACGAGTGTACTGTCTGCATGTACGTTTGTGCACCCATGTGGTGCAATGCTGCGGAAGTCAGAAGAGGGTGTCAGATTCCCCTGGAACTGGAGTTAAAGACGGTTCTTAGCCGCCATGTGGGTGTTGGGGATCAAACCCGGGTCCTTTCCAAGAGCAGTTGGCACTCTTAACCACTAGGCCATCTCTCCAGCCCCGGCATATTTCTCTTTCAAAACAGCTATAAACATTCCTCTGAAAACTGTCTGAATTTGCTTTCTAGGTAAGATGGCAGTCTAGATGCTGCTTGCATGTGAGCTGATAAAAAAGTCGTAATGAGGAAAAAGAGCTTCTGAAATCCACAAAGGATGTCAAAGGATACTGAAAAGAGTTAAGAAGACAAGAAATGAGAGAAGCTAAACACAACTTCAACTGCACAACATCCTGGTGGGATTAAGAAAATCAAAATCTACTTCCCAAAACAATTAGTTTTCTTCTTGCCGAGTGATGCTGAGAAATGAGTTTTGCTTGTTTGTTTTTGTTTGTTTTTGTTTGTTTGTTTGTTTGGGGGTTTGTGCCACATAATAATAAGATGATGCCCTAATTATGTTTTATTTATGAACTTCTAATATTTATTCAATATTAAATTTACCAAGTAAATAGTATTGCAAGATTAGACAGTGTTTTTTTTTTTTTTCCTAACTAAAGATGGTAAGGAATTTCTGGTTCGCACACAGGAGAGACAAGATGTAAAATTTTGTGTGAATTATCCCAGTTTTAGTTGTTTGTCATGGGGCCTAAATGTTAGAAAATAAGAAGAGATGTGAATAGAAGTTATTTTTCAAATCTATACAGTACAATTCTTTCCCTCATTCAGTAGTAATCAGTCTTTGATATTTCCTAGTAGAGCTGGCCCACCACCTATTTCTTTCCTCCTCTCTGGGTCCTGGTTTACTCGAGTTCACATGGGTTCTGTGCTCAATGCCACCATTGCCACAAATTCATACTTGCAAGCTTCCAGTGACCTGAAAACTTCTGCTCCCCTGTGTTAATGAATCCTCTGGCTCTTACAATCTTTTTGCTCCTCTTCAGCAATGGTCCCTGAGCCATGTGTGGGCAAAGTTCAATATAGAAATGCTACCCAGTGATACACACTCTGCAGGTTCTTATTCTTTAAATCTTGTCCAGTTGTGGCCTTATGTGTGTGTTGCACTCTGTTATATATGAAAGCTTTACTGGTGAGACTTGAGGGATGCACTCTCACCCCTCATTCTGCTGTGTTCCATGAGACTTAGGTGCAGAGGTTCAACTGTAGATGTGTCATTCAGGACTGGGCATCTCTCAGACATATATTCTCTGTGTCTGACCAGTTGTGGAACTCTGCAGTAGCTTCCATCTGTTGCAATAAGAAGCTTCCTTGATGAATGGGTCATGGTATGCTTGTCTGTAAATATAAGGATCTGTGTTTAGCTTATCTATTAGTTCTGGAAGAGAAGCAAGAGCTTTGGCAATGGCCTGTGTTTATTTTGTGAGTATCCTGGAACACTCTAGCCTACCACTCAAAGGAAAAGGAAGTGTCTTCTGTTTGGCACTGTGTGCCTGGCTAAACAGCCCGCAGGGGTGTGTGTGTGTGTGTGTGTGTGTGTGTTGATGTTCAGACATTGTGTGTACATTTCTCATGAGGTTATGGGGCATCACATTTCTTTTCCCTCTGTCCTACCTCCTTCCTCCCTCCCTAGTCCCAGTGACCCCATCTCCCCCCCCCTTTACCACCCACCTCCCACCATCCTCCCTCCTAACTTCCCTCCCTCAACACACTATGGACCCTTGCATGTCCCACCCTCCTCTCTTCCAAACCAAACTTTCCCAATTTCCCCTCCTCCTCCATGGTAACACCTGTTCCCTGCTGTCCCCCTTCTTTCCAGCTCCTTCTTTTCCTTTACTTCCGTGTATCCTTTCTATTTTCCTAGCTCCTGGTATTACTTCGAGATATATACTCACTATAAGGAATTGCCGGCGCTACAGTCCCCAAATGAAGGATAATAAAAATCTCTTGCTTTTCTGCATTTCTGTTGCTTCACAACGAAGTATAACACTCTCCAGTTCCTTCCATTTACCCGTAAATATCACAATTTCACCTTTTCTTACTGCTGAGTATAACTCCATTGTGTAAATGTACCACATTTTGTGGGAATATCCAGTTTGAGTTAGGTATGAATGAGCTAGCTTTCCAGCCAGCATCTCCCAAGGATACAGGTGGGAATCATGAGACCTCTCTGACCCCGCCCCTTGAGAGAGCAGCTCGGTGACTCGACTTGTGACCCAGCACATGATGCAGGGCAGAGCAACAGCATGTGATGTATACAGAAGGTCTGGGATTGACTGTGGGAGATTACATAATTTGGGCTATATAAAGGATGAACTGTATACAATAAATGGAGCTTCATTGCCACCTGACAAGATCTTTAGATCCGATACTTGACATGGGATTCAGATGCTGGCTAATTGTGGATCTAGATCCACAATTGGGGCCTCAGATAGCTCAATTGCTTAAAGGTGCATCACTCCCTAATCCAGAGGTAAACCTTTAAGTATAATCAATCCTTTAGCTTGGGTGATGGCTACATAGCAAGGGTTGAATGGATCCAGCTACCAGCGTGAGGCCTATAAAGTCACCAATTTCACAGCCCATGAGCTGCAAAATAACCAGTTTATCAGTCATCAGCCAGCTGCTGACAAGTCACCAGCCTTTCAGAATAGCTACCAGCTTTGTTGGCAGTCTTAATCAGCAACCAGCACCCATCCCATGTCACCAGCACATTTTCATTATCCATTGGTCAGTTGAGGAACATTTAGGTTGTTTCTATTTCTTAGCTATTGTGAAGAAAGCAGCAACAACCATGGATGTGCAGCATCTTTACAGAATGATGAATCCTTTGGTTTATGCCAAGGAGTGATATAACTGGGTCATACGGTAAATTCATTTTTAGTTTTTTGAGAGTTCTCCACAGTAATTTCCATAGTGGTTGTAGGAGCATTTGCATTCCCACCAGCAGTGAATGAGTGTTCCCCTTTCTCCACATCCTCGCTATCATTTGGAGTCATTCATTATTCTCTTGTTCTTAACCAGTCTGACTGGGGTAAGATGGAATCTTAAGGTAGTTTTATCTGCATTTCCTGAATTACTAAGAATGTTGAGTAGGTTTTAAAGTATTTCTTAGCCATTTTTATTTCTTCATTTGAGAACTCTCTGTTCAGGTCTATAGCCAATCTTTTTTATTGGCTCGTTTATTCTCTTTTTTCTTTGGTTTTATATTTTTTAAATATTATTGATATTAATAATCTGTCAGATGTGAAGCTGGTAAAGATTTTATCCCATTTAGTGAGTTCCCTCTTCCCTTCTTTGGTCGTTTCTCATGCTGTACAGAAGCTTTGTAGTTTAATGTGGTCCCACTTACTGATGGTTGACCTTAATGTCTGAGCAGCTGATATATGATTTAGAAAGTCTTTTCCTATACCTATATATTGGAAGGTACTGCCTATGTTTTCTTCTAAGAGTTTCAGGGTTTCAGGTTTTATATTGAGGTCTTTAATCCGTTTGGAATTGACATTTGTGTAGGGTGAAAGATGGGGTCCAATTTCATTCTTCTGCAGGTTGAGATCCAATTTTGCCAGCACCATTTGTTGAAGATGCTGTCTTTCCTCTATTCTGGGTTCTTGGCCCCTTCGTCAAATATAAGGTGGATGAAATTGCATGTATTCGTGTTTGGGTCTTCTATTGTGTTCCATTGATCTACCTGTCTATTTTTGGGCAAATGTCATGCAATTTTTATTACTATTCCTCTGTAATATAATCTGAGATCTGGTATGATCACCCTAGTGTTGTTCTTTTTGCCCAAGATTGTTTTGGCTATCTGGGGTCTTTTGTTATCCCATATGAATTTTGGGATTCTGTGAAGAATTTTTTTTCTAGCTCTGTGAAGAATGCCATGGGTATTTTGATTGGCATTGCATTGAATCTATAGGTTACTTTCAGTAAGATGGTCATTTTCAAAATATTGATTTTAGCAATCCGTGAGTGTGGTCGATTTTTCATCTCCTAGTGTCTTCCTCTGTCTCTTTCTTTAAAGATTTAAAATTTTTGTTGTAGAGATCTTTAATGTCTTTGGTTAGGTTTATTCCTTATTATTTTATTTTTTGAGGTTATTGTGAATGGGAGGGTTTCCTTTAATGCTTCTTTTCTGATTGCTTGTTGTTGGTATATAGAAAGGCTACTGATTCATGAGTTGACTTTGTAACCTGCCACTTTACTGAACGTACTAATCATTTCTAGCAGCTTTTTGGTGTAATTTTTTTGGATCTCTTATGTATAATATTATATCATCTGCAAATAGAGATAATTTTGGCCTCTTCCAATTAGTACTCCTTTAATTTTCTCCTCTTGTCTTATTGCTCTTGCAAGAGTTGCAAATGCTATATTGAAAAAGAATGGAGATAATGAAGAGTTCTGCCTGATTACTAATTTTAATGGGAAAGCTTCTAGTTTTTCTCCATTTAGAATGATGTTGACTGTCAGTTTGTTGTATATAGCTTTAATTTTGTTGAGGTATGTTCCTTCCAGACCAGTTCCTTCTCAGACTTTTAACATGAATACATGTTGGCTTTTGTCAAGGGCCTTTTCTTGCATCTATGGATATGACCATGTGATTTTTGTCTTTAATCCATTTCTATGTTTTATGATATTTATTGACTTCAATATATTGAACCATGCGTGCATCTCTGAAATAAAGCCATCTTCATAGTGGAGGATGATCTTTTTTTTTTTTTTGTATTTTTGAGACAGGGTCTCTCTGTAGCTCTGGCTGTCCTGGAACTCACTCTGTAGATCGGGCTGGCCTCGAACTCACAGAGATCCACGTGCCTCTGCCTCCAGAGGATGATCTTTTTGATATGTGTCTCTATGTGGTTTATGGGTATTTTGTTAAGTATCTTTGCATCTATGGTCATTTGTTGTATCTTTGCCTGCTTTTGGTCTTAGAGTAATTAGTGGCTTCATAGGAGTTTGGGATTTCTCCTTCTGTTCCTATCCTTTTGAATATTTAGCAATATGAGTTGTAGATTTTCTTTGAACATCTGGCTGAATTCTGCCATGAATCTGTCTGGGACTGGAATTTTTTCAGTCAGGAGGTTTTGTATTTCTGTTTCAATTTTCTTATTTGTTAGTTAAAATTGTTGATCTTGGTTTAATTTTGGTGGTGTCTTTGATTTTAGAAATTCATCTTTTTTAGATTTTCAAATTTAAGGGAGTGTAGATTATTGAAGTATTGCCTTACAATGTTCTGTATTTTGTTGTTGGTGGTTGTGATGTTTCCCCTTTCATCTCTGATTTTGTGGATTTGGATTTGCTCTTTCTTTCTTTTACTTAACTGGACTAAGTGTCTGACTATCTTGCTTAACCTTTCAAAAACGAGCTCGTAGATTCATTGATTTTTATAGTGTTTTCTATTTCATTAATCCCTATTTTGATTTTTGTTATTTCTTCAACTAGGTTTATGGTGCCCCAGAGGTTTTGTTGTGTTATATTCTCATTTTCGTTTAGTTCTAGGAATACTTTTATTTCTTAATTTCTTCTTTGACCCATTCATCATTCAAGAGTGTGTTGTTTAATCTCCATGAGTTTATGTAGTTAGTAGAGTTTCTTTGGCTATTGATTATAAGCTTTATTGGATTATGGTCAGATAGAATGCATGGAATTATTTCAAATTTTTGTATTTTTTGAGTTTTGTTTTGTGTCTCAGAATGTAGTCAGTGTTTTAAAAACTTGCATGGGTTGCTGAGTATAAAGTGTATTCTTGGTGCTTGTGTGGAATATTCAGTACATGCATGTTAAGTTCATTTCATGTAAGATGTCATTTAATGCAGATGTCTCTTTGCTTATTCTTTGTCCAATTAACCTGTCTATTGAAGATAGTGGAGTATTAAAGTAATCTACTATTACTGAGTTGGGGATAATCTCTGTTTTATAGTCCTGGAGTACTATTTTTACAAAATGGGTGTTCCAAAGTTTGGTGCATATATATTCATGACTGTAATATCTTCTTGATCAATTGTTCCTTTGATTAGAATGAAGTGACCTCTTTATCTCTTCTGATTAGGTTTAATTTGAAGTTTACTTTTTAAGATATTAGAATTGGAACACCTGCTTGATTCTTAGGGACTTTTGCTTCAATATTTTCCTACCCTTTAACCCTAAGATAATGTCTATCCTTGAAGGTGACATGAGTTTCTTGAAGACAACAAAAAGATAGGCTATCGTTCTTGATCCATTCCTAGCAAAAAGATAGGCTATCGTTCTTTTTTTTTTTTATTTTTTTTTATTAATTTTATTTATTTCTGTATGTGTATGAATGTACTGTCTGCATGCAAGTTTGTGCACCCGTGTCGTGCAACGCCGCGGAGGTCAGAAGAGGGTATCGGATTCCCCTGGAACTGGAGTTCTCCTGGAATTGGAGTTTCAGACGGTTCTTAGCCGCCATGTGGGTGCTGGGGATCGAACCGGCGTCCTCTGTAAGAGCGGTCGGCGCTCTTAACCGCTAGGCTATCTCTCCAGCCCCAGGCTATCGTTCTTGATCCATTCCTAGCCTGTGTATTTTGACAGGGGAGATGAGACCATTGATATTTACTGTTTTTTTGAAAGATGTGTACTGGATACTGCCATTTTAATTTCTTTGTGTTTAGGGCTCTATTTTGTGTTTCCATTATTAAAACTTTCTTTGTTTTCATTTTGTAGCCTCTTAGGTATACTCATATCTTTATTTAGTCCTTTGTATTGCTTCAAAAATTCTCTGTAATTCTGATTTGGTGGAGATGAATTCTTTCAGACTATTCATGTGATGAAAAGTTTTACATTCTACTGACCCTGACAGATAGTTTTGCTGGACAATGTATTTGGGGTTGGTAGCCATGGTCATTTAGAACTGGGAATACTTTGGTCCAGGCTCATCTGGGTTTCACAGTTTGCATTGAAAAATCATCTGTGATTCTGATGGGTTTTCCTTTAAACGTAACTTGTTACTTTTCTCTAGCAGCTTTCATAACCCTCTCTTTGTTCTGTACATTTAATGATTTTGCTATGATATGCCATGGGAAGTTTCTGTTCTGCTCATGTCTAGTTGGTGTTCTAGGTGCTTCTTGAATCACTATAAGTCTTTCCTTAACTTATGGAAGTTCCCTTCTATAATCCATTTGAAGATCTGCTCAATGCCATTGGCCTGAGATTTTTCTCCTTCCTGTATGTCTATTATTCATAGAGTTGGGCTTTTCATGCTGTCTCACGTTTCCTGAGTATTTTTTTCCTGTGTTCATTTTTATTACATAGACTTGAAGAGTCCAAATCCTCAACTTTGTAATAAAGTCTTGATATCTTGTTTTCTGTTTTATTCATCTGTTTCTGAGGATTTCTGCTGTTACTTCCAATTGGCTTATTGAGACTTTTGATCCCATGTTAATTTCCATTTGGGTTTTCTATACTATTTCTATCTCTTTCGTGAATTCATTTTCCAAGTTATGAATTGTTTTTTATATTTCATTAATCCACTTATTTGTGTATTCTTTTTTTACATTTGATAATTTCTTTTTTTCTTTATTTGTTTATTTTTAAGGGATTTTACAATATAAGAGCACAGTTGTTTTCAGATCACATTGATGTTGCTCAGTTTGTCATACAATTAGATAATTGATGCTAGCATACACAGGTGAGGGATACCATTCATTGTTTGTTTTTCTGGGACTGTGTTACTTCATTCAGCATGATATCTTCTAGCTCCAACCATTTACCTGCAAAGTTCATGATGTCATCTTTCTTTACCACTGCATGGAACTCCATTGTGTAGACATACCACATTTTCTGTATCCACTCATCAGTTGAGGGGCACTTGAGTTGGTTCCAGCTACTTGCTATTGTGAAGAGAGCTGCAATAAACATGGCTGTGCATGTATCTCCGTGGTAAGATGAGTCTTGTGGGTACATTCCCAGGAGTGGTATGGCTGGGTCAGGTGGCAAATTCATTCCAAGACTTCAAAGGGTTCTCCACACTGCTTTCCATAGTGGCTGTACCAGTTTACATACCCACCAGCAGTAGATGAATGTTCTCCTTTCCCTAAAACCTCTCCAGCATTTGGTATCATTCGTTTTCTTCATCCTAGCCAGTCTTATTGGAGTAAGATGATATCTTAAAGTAGTTTTAATTTGCATTTCCTTAATTATTAGTGACATTGAATACTTCTTAAGATGTTTCTCAGCCATCTCTAATTCCTCATTTGTGAAGTCTCTGTTCAGGTCTTTGCTCCATCTATTGAGTGGGTCATTTGTTTTCTTTCTCCTTTGTTTTTTGAGTTGTTTATATATTATGGAAATCAATGCTTTGTCAGATGTATCTGTGGTGAAGGTTTCCTCCCACTCTGTGGGTTTTCTCTTTGCTTCCTTGATTGTTTCTTTTGATGTACAGAAGCTTTTGAGTTTAATGAGGTCCCATTTGTCAATTGTCGACCTTAATTCTTGTGCATCTGCTGTCTGATTTAGGAAGTCTTTTCCTGTGCCTATGTCTTGTAGTCTGCTGCCAACCTTTTCTTCTATCACCTTCAGAGTTTGGGGTTTCACGTTGAGGTCTGTAATCCATCAGGAGTTGACTTTTGTACAGGGTGAGAGGTAAGGGTTTAATTTCATTCTTCTATAAGTGGTGATCCAGTTTTGCCAACACCACTTGCTGAGATGCTGTCTTTCCTCCATTGTGTCTTCTTAGCCCCCTTGTCAAATACGAGGTGGCTGAAATTGTATGTGCTCAAGTTTGGATCTTAAGTTTTGTTCCATTGGTCAACAGGTCTATTTTTGTGCCAGTACCAAGCTGTTTTTATGACTATAGCCCTGTAGTATAGTTTGAAATCTGGTATAGAGATTCCCCCTGTACTTCTCTTTTCACTCAGGGATACTTTGGCTATTCAGGGTCTTTTGTTTTTCCAAATGAAATTAAGGACTTTTTTCTCCAAGCCTGTGAAGAAACTCTTGGGGATTTTAATTGGGATTGCATTAAATCTATACAAGAGTTTGGGTAGAATGGACATTTTTACTATATTAATTTTCCCAATCCATGAGCATGAGAGGTTTTTCCATCTTCTGATGTCTTATTCAATTTCCTTCTTCAGGGGTTTAAAATTTTTGTTGTAGAGATCTTTAGTGTATTTGATTAAGTTTGTTCCTTGGTATTTTATTGTTTTTGAGGCTATTGTGAGTAGGAAGGTCTCCTTGAATTCCTTCTTCAGTTACTTGTTGTTGGTATAAAGAAAGGCTACTGATTTTTCTAAGTTAATTTTGTATCCTGCCACTTTACTGAAGCTTTTAATCATGTCTAGAGTTTTCTGGTGGAGTTTTTAGAATACCTTAAGTAAACAATCATATCATCAGCAAAAAGGGATAGCTTGACTTCCTCTTTTCCAACTAGTACTTCTTTAATTTCCTTTTCTTACCTTAGTGCCCTAGCAAGTATTTCAAGCACTATATTGAAGAGGAGTGGTGACTGGGGGCAACCTTGTCAACTTCCTACCTTTAAAGGGAATGCTTCTGTTGTTTCCCCATTTAAGATGATATTGGCTGTGGGTTTCCTGTATATGGCTTTGATTACATTGAGGAATGATCCCTCCAATCCAATTCCCTCTAGGACTTTAAGCATGAAGGGATGCTGGATTTTGTCAAAGGCTTTTTCAGCATCAATTGAGATGATGGTGTGGTTTTTGTCTTTGATTCCATTTATGTGTTTGATGATGTTTATTGATTTTCGTATGTTGAACCATCCCTGCATCTCTGGTATGAATCCAACTTGGTCATGATGGATGATCTTCTTGATGTGGGTCTGTATGCGATTTGCCAGTATTCTGTTTAGAATTTTGGCATCTGTGTTCATGAGGGAGATGGGTCTATAATTCTCCTTTTTGGTTGTTATCTTTGCTGGTTTTGGTAATAGAGGATGCTGGCTCATAGAAGGAATTTGGGAGAGTTCCCTCTGCTTTTATTCTGAACATTTGAGTATAACTGGTTGTAAGTCTTTTTTAAATGTTTATAGAATTCTGCTGTGAAACCATCTGGGCTTGGTTTTTTTTTTTTTATTGGAGTTTTCTTATTACATCTTCAATTTCTTCATATATTATGGGTCTGCTTAAGCTGTCGATCTCTTCTTGGTTGAACTTCAGTGATTCCCAGGATTTCAGATATTCATCCATTTTTTTCTAAGTTTTCAAACTTGGTAGACTATAAGTTTTTGAAGTATTCCTGTATGATTTTCTGGATCTTTTCCTTGTCTGTTGTGATATTTCCCTTTTCATCATGGATTGTATTGATTTGAAGTTGTTCCTTCTTTCTTTTGGTTAACTGGGCTAGAGGTCTCTCTATCTTGTTAATTTTCTCAAAGAACCAACTTTTGGATTCATTGATTTTTTTTTTTGTATTGTTTTCTTTGTTTCTGTTTCATTGACTTCTGCTCTGATTTTTGTTTATTTCTTTCTGTCTGTTGTTAGGGTTCATCTGTTGTTGCCTCTCAAGTACTTTTAGCCGCAGTGTTAGATCGTTCACTCGTGCTCTTCTTTTTTCTAATATAGGCACCCAGGCTATAAGACTTCCTCTTAGGACTGCTTTTAAAGTATCCCATAGGTTTTGTGTTGTGTGTATTATCATTGTCATTCAGTTCCAGGAATGTTTTTATTTCTTCTTTATCTCTTCCTTGACCCATTCATTATTCACCAGTGTTTTTAGTCTCCATGTGTTCTTGGCAGATAGTAGGCTTATCCTGTTGTTAATAGTGAGCTTTATTGCATTGTGGTTATTTGTGTATTCTTGAGCTTACATTGCAAGTTTATGTTTTTCCTCTTTGAGTTGTTTATGTTTTCTTTAAGTACTTTGATCATGTTTATTATTGTTCTTTTAAGTTTTGCATCCTGGGGTTCCTCAGGGTGTTTCTCATTGTAGTGTACTCCTAAAGATTTAGTGGGGTGTGGGGGGGGACATATTCTCTTGGTTTTTCATATTATTCATGGTTTGTCCTCCCATTTAGGCATATGGATGATCTTTGCCGGTTATGTTTCCAGTAAGAACTTCTTTTTTTTAATTTTTATTTATTTATTTTATTTATGTGTATGAATGTACTGTCTGCATGTAGGTCTGTGCACCCATGTCGTGCAATGCCGCGAAGGTCAGAAGAGGGTGTTGGATTCCCCTGGAACTGGAGTTCTCCTGGAATTGGAGTTTCAGACGGTTCTCAGCCACCATGTGGGTGCTGGGGATTGAACCCAAGTCCTCTGCAAGAGCGGTCGGTGCTCTTAACCACTAGGCCATCTCTCCAGCCCCAAGAACTTCTTTTTTAACTTAATTTTCATTCAATTTATATTGATTGTGTAGTTTCGTTGTTTTTTTGTTCAAGACTGGAAACTAAATTAGTTCATGTTTCAGGTTCTTGCAAGGTAGCAGACTGGTCTGGGTAGATGATGTGACAGAGTGGTAGGTAGGTTGGTCAGGCTAGTAGGACAGATAGTCTGTATCAGACAGATCAGTGAGGTCTATGCTAGGAAGTATAGCTAGTCTGTGTTAGGAAGCTAGTCCAGAGATCTGGGGAAGAGGAACTGGAGCCTTCCTGGGTGCAAGGGTGGTAGGGGAGGGGGTGGGGTAGTGAGAGGAATCAGAAATGAGCTTTTAAGAGTATACTGCTTAATAAGAAGATTGCTCCTTTTCCCAGTCAAATAATAGAGGATATATCCAAACCAACAAAGAAAAAATTGTAATGTAGACATGAAAACATATGGCAATGTGACTCCTCCAAGAAATCTTAACTTTTCAACTACTGAAATCAAAGATACTGATGAAGGTGCAATGCCAGATGAAGATTTCCCAAAGGCCTTCTGAAAAAAATTATCAACGATCTGAAAGAGAATACAAACAAGCAGATGAACTCAATACAGAACCTGGAGATAAACTCAGCAATGTGAACAACAATGTCAGTAAAATGGAAAAAAAAAAAAGACGCACTTAAAGTCTCAAATAGATATGACTCAAGAAGAACCTTTCCTTGAACTGAGGCATGATATCAAAAATATAAAACAAAGAAGCAATATTAAAAGTTTAAGGGAAAACACAGTCTTACTTACAAAAGCAGAAATAACATTAGATTTCCTGTCAGCCAGGCTGAAAGTTTAGGATGATATATTTCAAGTAAATAACTGTCAACCAAGATAGTTTTATCTACCAAGGCTGTCTTTTAAAACTGGCAGAAAAATAAGGACATTTCAAGACAAGTAAAAACTAAGTCAGTTTCTATAGATACCAACCCAGATTACTATACCCAGCAAACATGTCAATCATTGTTGAAAGAGAAAGGAAAAGCTTTCATGACATAAATAAGATGAAAGAATACATGTCTAGAAAACCAACCCTTCAGAAAATACTCGAAGTAATTCAAAGGACAGAGGAAAGGAGCAACTATCCTCAAACAGTGAGAGGAAGAAATTAATAAAAGGATAATTATGAAAATACAAACCTAGACCAAGAATGCAAACAGAAAATAAGGTGAAAAGAAGCAACAAAAATCTCTCAATAATAACCTTAAATATTAATAGGCTAAATTCCCCCAATAAAAAAACATAGACTGGGAGAATGGATTAAATAACAGAATCCATCTATATGCTGTCTACAGGAAACACATCTCACCCTCAAGCATAGGCACCAACTTAAAGTGAAAGGATGGAAAAATGTAATCCAAGCAAATGGCACCAAAAAGCAAGCAGGAGTTGCTATTTTAATATCAGACAAAAGTCCCAGCAGAAGGATTGACTCCTCTGGGCATTGAAGGGAAGAAATGCCTCAGATTGCTGCAGACATCAGGCCCCTCTCTGGATACTACTAGTAACAACGATTTTTAATGAATCCTAACGAAGCTTACCTTCTAGGTGCCACAAAGGTTTTAATACAAGAGACTTTCTTAACTCACCCACCCCATAGAATAAGGAGAAATATGATGATGATGAGGTCGTTCTCCAGCTGTAGATTGGAACCAGCTGTTATAGAGGTATTCTCTTGTAAAATCGGTAAAACTGCCTTCTTTAATTGACTAATGGACATAGAAACTGTGAAAAGGAATATTCGCTATTCAGAACCAAATATAATGCTAAAGTCTCGTTAAGCTATGCACCTAAGCAAAATATATTAATACAGGAGCTCTGACATCAACAATGGATTATTCTACCAAGGAGATGTTGGCCAGGGGATCCAAGCCCCCACAAAAGGTAAAGGCTCCTTGCCTCCAAACTGGGATATCTGCAGGAAGAGAGGCAATAAGGCCCTGCTGTTGAAGACCTGATATAAACATGGGAAAGATGTATGGAGACCGCACTTGCAAGTATACAGATGGTCTCTGGGATGCCAGAGAGTGTTACCAAAGACCACTAAACCAATAAAGCAAATATAGGTCTCCTTGAGTCAAGCAAGACTCCTCCGTCAGCACCAGCTACACCTCATCTGCCTGGAAATACTGTGCAGCAGTGGCAGCCATATGTCTGTATATCCCAAATCTAATTGGCTATTAGCTCTCTCCTTGGAGGAATAACCCACGGCTGATGCCACAAGCTTACATCCTCTAATGGTTAGGAGATGTTATAAACCACACGAAGACCCTGTCATACTTAACAGAAGAAAATGTAATTCATGGATTAACATACCATCCAAACATCTGTGTCTATACCAAAGTAACCTACCATAACAATTAGTAATGTTTAAATACCTATATATCTAATTGCGAGTGCTTCATTAGTAGGATCGAAAGGCTATATATTATACTGTTTAAATACCTATATATCTAATTGCATGTGCTTCATTAGTAGGATTGAAAGGTTATGCCTGGACAAGCTGGCAGCCCATGAAAGAAAACAGCCAGAATTGACTAGAGACCAAGACAACAGCTCCAGAGAAAGTAGACTGTTTTGCTTCTCATCCACCTGTGCCCCTTTTCTAAGCCTAGGGAACAATCTGCGGAAGAGGGGGCATGGTAGAATGTAAGGGCTGCGATTGGGGTGAATGGTGAAACTACAACAATATAGACTGGACACTCATTTGATCAACTTGATTGAACATACAAGCCCCCCTTGCTGGATGGTGGGACCCATGAGCTGTATGGGTTTGGGCACAAGTGCTCACAAATTGGTTTTTCATGAAGGATGCTTGTACTCACAGATTATCACTTATTATTAAAAAAAATGAAAACAAAACAAAAAAACAGAGAAAGATGCAGAAAAGTTACGGCAGAATGCATGGTCTGGGATGGGTAGGGGTGGGTTGGGGAGAAGGGAAGGGGATATATGCCTGAACTGAATTGGAAAATGATGCATGAAATACACAAAACATCAATAAAAAAATAAATAAAATTTTTAAAAATGAAAAAAAATTAAAAATAGACATCAAAGTAAAACTAATCAGAAAAGACAAGCAGGGCCATTATGTCCTAATCAAAGGAACAATTAACATTGAAGATTCCGCAATCATGAATATATATCTGCCAAACTCTGAACTTTATAAACACAATCTTGCAAGACCTTAAGGCACAGATTAATCCCAGGACACTAATAGTGGGGGACTTCAATACCCCACTGAGCCCTTTGGATAGGTCAATTTGATGAAGAATAAACAGAGAGACATCTGTACTGAGCAATACAATACACAAAATGGACTTCACAGACATCTACCAAATATTCCACCCAAACACCAGAGAATATACTTTTTACTCATCACCCCATGGAACCTTCTCCAAAATCAGCCACATACTGGGACACAGACTAAACCTCAACAAATACAAAAGGATTTAAATACTTTCATGCATTCTATCAGAACACAGTGCAATAAAGCTCAATATCAACATCAAGATAAGCCCTACTACCTACAAGAATGCATGGAGACTAAACAACACACTCTTGAATAATGAATGTGCCAAGGAAGAGATAAAGAAAGAAATAAAAGCATTCCTGGGACTAAAACAAAAATGAAAATACAACACAACAAGACCTATGGGATACTTAAAAGCAGACCTAAGAGGGAAATTTATAGCCTATATTAAAAAAAAACAGAAAGCACAAATAAATGATCTAACACTGCAGCTAAAAACACTTGAGAAACATCAACAAATGAACCCTAAACCCAACAGACAGGAAGAAATAACAAAAATCAGAGCAGACATGAATGAAATAGAAAAAAAGAAAATGATACAAAGAATACAAATGAATCCAAAAGCTGGTTCTTTGAAAGAGTAAACAAGATAGACAGACCTCTATCCCAGTTAACCAAAAGGAAGAAAAAGCAACTCCAAATCAATAGAATTCATGATGAAAAGAGAAACATCACAACAGACAATGAAAAGATCCAAACAATCATATGAGAATACTTCAAAAACGTATATGCTACTAAATAGAAAAACCTAAGAGAAATGGATGAATATCTGAAATCCTGGAAATCAACAAAGCTTAATCAAGAAGAGATTGACAGCTTAAACAGACCCATAATATATGAGGAAATTGAAAATCTAATAAAAAAACCTCTCAACTAAAAAAAGCCCAGGCCCAGATGATTACACAGCAGAATTCTATAAAACATTTAAAGAAGACTTACAGCCATTACTTCTCAAACTGTTCAGAAGGATGCAAACAGAGGGAAATCTCCAAAATTCCTTCTATAAAGCCAGTATCACTCTAATACCAAAACCAAGCAAAGATGCAATAGAAAAAGAAAACTACAGACCCATCTCATTAATGAACACAGACACAAAACATCTGAACAAAATACTTGCAAACTGCATACAGACCCACATCAAAAAGATTAGCCATCATGACCAAGTTGGAGTCATACCAGAGATGTAGGGAAAGTTCAACATACTTAAATCAATAAATGTCATAAAACAGATAAATGGACTGAAAGACAAAAACCACACCATCATCCCAATCAATGCAGAAAACGCATTTGACAAAATCCAACATCCCTTCATGCTTAAAGTCCTAGAGGAAATTGGACTGGAGGAAACATTCCTCAATGTAATCAAAGCCATATACAACAAACCCACAGCCAACATCATCCTAAATGGAGAGAAGTTAGAAGCATTCCCCTTAAAGAACATAGCAAGGCTGCCCCCTATTGCCACTCCTCTTCAATATAGTGCTTGAAAGACTTGCTAGGACAATAAGACAAGAAAGGGAAATTAAAGGAGTACTAATTGGAAAAGAGGAAATCAAGCTATCCCTTTTTGCAGACGATATGATAGTTGACCTAAGGGATGCTAAAAACTCCACCAGAAAATTCATTAGAGTTTGAGTAAAGTGGCAGGATACAAATTTAACCTAGAAAAATCAGTAGCCTTAAAAAAAGGAAAAGAAAAATCAGTAGCATTTCTTTATACCAACAACAAGCAACTGAAGAAGGATTACAAGGAGACCTTCCTACTCACAATAACCTCAAAAACCATATAATTTTAATAGTATATATATGCATATGGTGAAGCAATACAGATTGGAGGGAACAGCAGCAACAGAGGACCTGGGACAGGGAAACGACTGAAACAGTAAAGTTCTCCCAAGGATAATTATCCTCTGCTTTGTAAAAGTTTGAAAAGACTCAGAAAAAGATACAAGGCAGGTATGGCAGGGTGCATGAACTCGGGGGAGGGGGGGCGTGTGGAAGAGGGGATAAGTCTAGATTGCACTGAGAAATGATGTATGAAATGCACAAAACTTCAACAAAAATATTTTTAAAAAACTAAATCAGTTTATGACTACCAAGCCAGCTTAAAAGTCAGTTTGGAACCATCTTGTCTGACCAATAAAAAAAAATATCAAAAGTGAGAACCTGAAGCACAGACCAATTACTTCTTTATGCCCAATCAGAAATCAACCAAGCTACATCAACAATATAAACAGTTTGATTAAACATCAACTAAACAAAGGCAACAAAAGAAATTCATATGTTCAGACCACAATGCAAAAACAGAAATAATATGAAAAACCAAAATATTACGTTCCCTCCAAAATCCAGCAACAAAGAGGAAACAAAAAATGTCAGAATGAGAAGGAAAGTATGAGTTACAAGTAGAGACATGGTATAGGGGTAGAAAGAAGAAAGACAATCTCATAAAAGCCTATTCCAATAAGATCCATATTAAACATAACAACCAAATAAAGCACAAAGGAGTAAACAATAAAAAAGATAAATATAAAATAAAAACAAGCAATAAAATGAAATAGAAAGTGTTATGACCTCAGTCAGTACAGCTTTTCCCTCCTTTTGAATTGTCTTTTGAGTCAGTCTCCAAAGTGGTGGGAGGGGATCAATATGTCTTCAGGATAAGAGGGATTTTTGTGACAAAAATCCACATTCTGTCAGAATTCCCTACCACTTATAACTTCATCTCTGTTTTATTGGGCATCATTCTTTCCAATCGAATTTTCTGTCTGTGGCTCTGAGGGTGTGTGGAAGGCCCATCTACCTGTGTTTAACTCCGTGAATTGAAAAGTTACTTCCCCAGCCTCACCCAACAGCTAAGTTCTGCACCCGGCCTCCTGTGACCCCATGCACTTCACCCAGGCAGTGGAAGATGACGATACCCTCTTTGGCAAATGTCTCGAAACCCACTGAGAATCTCAGCTTCTCAGCTTCAGGGTGCTATGCCACTCTGCTTCTGTTTCCACAAGTGTGTTCTCTGGTGATTGGGTGGCATAGTCTATAGATGTCTGTTAGGTTCATTTCATGTATGATATTGTTTAATTCAGATATTTCTATTTATTCTTTATCCAATTGACTGGAAGAGTTAATTGGAGAGAGTGGGTATCAAAGTGTGTCTGTGTCCAGCCTGTGATGGTAACTGTGCAGCCCAGGCTGTCTTTCATTTTATGAACCATTAAATATATAAATAAGTAATTAAAACTAAGCAATAAAACTAAATAGAAAGTATTATGACTTCATGTCACCCACGAGAATACTTCCTTGGTAGCTATAGCTGACCAAACCCTGCACAGCAGCACGGTGCCTCTGAGTCCCCACTCGGCAGCTCCTTTGCAGAGAAAATCCATCATAGGCTTAATTCTGTTTTCTTTTGCTCTTTCTCTTATATGAATAGAATCTAGCGAAGTTTTTTTCTATCTTTTATTACAGTGTTGGGGTGTGCACATGTGCCATGGCACATTGTGGAGGTCAGAGGACACCTCTTGGGAGTCAGTTTTCTCCTAAATTCCATGGATCCCAGAGATTGAACTGGGATCATCAGTCACTCAGCCAGCCGGACACACCACGCCCAGAGAGAGGAGGCAGCTCGGCACCTGCGGAATAGGTGAACACAACACCAGGCAGGCCGAGTGCTCCCCTGAGCATGACCTGTTGCCCACCAACCAGCCACACCTGGCCTAGTGTGTACAGCAGTGGAGCGGAGTCACCCAGCCAAACAGACACCCACCAGGTCCAGAGAGAAAAGGTAGCGTGGCACCTGGGGAATAGGTGAGCACAACTCCAGGGGGGCTCGTCACTGTCCTGGGCAAGGCCTGTTGCTTGCCAGCCAGCCAGCCATACCTGGCCCAGCATGCACAGGAGCAGAGTGGAATCACCCAGCCAGCAGAACACCCACCAGGTCCAGAGGCCACCGGCAAACCAACCACCCAACCCTCTTGAGCTATACTGAAGGTATACCATTGAGAACAGCTGTAGCAATACCCCAGCACAAAGCAGGTGCACACTCAGCAAGGAACCGACCCTGATTGTTGCCTCAGGACTTCTGGAGAACCTCCAGACCAGAAAGGGAAGAGCCAACTGAGCCTCACAATATAAAACCAAAAGGGAAAACTGGAAACCTAACACAACCAGCCCTCCATAAACCCAGGAGAAGACAACAAACATATCTGGAGGAAACAAGCAAATTAAGCTTTCAATGCAGCAAAGAAACATTTGAGATTCACATCAGAATATAAATAATAAAACAAACTCACAGGCTAAAAACACAAAGAAAAAACAACATGGGAAAAAACACATAATAAATCTTCACCACGCACTACCAGTCCTATAGAAGATCCTTACAACGAGATCTCACTGGAACGAACCCAGGACACACATCTTAGAAGAACAATCATAGACATAATCAAAGAAACCAAAGAATATAAAGAACAAATCAGAGAACTAAAGGGAGAGAATGAAGAACTCAGGAAGGAACCGGAGGGAAAGAATGACAAACTCCAGAAGGAACTAGAGGGAAAGAATGATAAACTCCAGAAGGAAATAGAAACACTGAAAAGATCCCATGCTAAAAAGAAAAGGGAAACTGACCAGAGAAATAAGGAGCTACGAGAAGAAAATGGCAAGCTCCAAAGGAGTGGAAATACTAAAGAAATGAGTTCAAAGCCAGCCTGGTCTACAGAGTGAGTTCCAGGACAGCTGGAGCTACAGGGAGACCCTGTCTCGAAAAGACCAAAAAAGAAATCACAGGACGAAACAAAAAAGGAAATTGAACATTCATCCAATCAACAGGAAAGGATGGGAGAAAGCCTCAAAAACAGATTGGACAAAGCAAAAAATAAAATATCTGGAAGATAGCAAGGAAAAACTATAAGCTCAAACAAAGATTATGAAAAATTAAAAAAAAAGAGTAGGACAATCTGGAAATTTAGGACACTATGAAAAGACCAAACCTCCACATCATAGGGATAGAGGAAAGAGAAGAATCACACAATAATAGTATTGATCAGATCCACAACAGAATAATAGAAGAAAATTCCCCTAAACCGAAAGCAGACAAACCCATACAAATAAAAGAAGCACATAGAACTCCAAATAGACAAGATCAGAAAAGAAATTCCCCATGCCATATCATACTTAAAACATTAGACACCCAAAACAGACAAGATACTGAACCACAAGAGAAAAACATAAAGTTACATATAAAGGAAAACCAATCAGGATTACAGCTGACTTCTCAGTATAAACTATGAAAGCCAGAAGAACATGGACTAATGTATTCCCAGTACTAAATGACTATAGATGCCAACCCAGATTACTATACCCAGCAAAAATGTCAATTATAGTTGAAGGGGAAAGGAAAATCTTTCATGACATAAACAAAATGAAAGAATATATGTCAAAAAAAACCCTTCAGAAAATACTCGAAGCAATTCAAAGATCAGGGGAAAGAAGCACCTATCCTCAAGCAGCTAGAGAGAGAAATTAATAAAAGTATAACTGTGAAAATACAAGCCAAGACCATGAACGCTAACAGAAAATAAGGTGAAAGGAAGCAACACACATCTCTCAATAATAACCTTAAATATTAATGGTCTAAACTCCCCAATCAAAAGATATAGACTGGGAGAATGGATTAAGAAACAGAATTCATCTATATGCTGTCTACAAGAAATCCATCTCACCCTCAAGGACAGGTACCAACTTAAAGTGAAAGGATGGAAAAAGATATTCCAAGAAAATAGTACCAAAAAGCAAGCAGGAGTTGCCATTCTAATATCAGACAAAATAGACCTCAAAGTAAAACTAATCAGAAAAGACAAAGAGGTCCATTACATCCTAATCAAGGGAACAATTAACAGTGAAGATTTCACCATCATAAATATATATGCACCAAACTCTTGTGCACCGAACTTTATAAACACAATCCTACAAGACCTTAAGGCACAGATTAATCCCAGCATGCTAATAGTGGGGGATTTCAATACCCCACTGAGTCCTTTGGATAGGTCAACTAGACGAAGAATAAACAGAGAGACATCTGAACTGAGCAATACAATACACAAAATGGACCTCACAGACATCTACCAAATATTCCACCCAAACACCAGAGAATATACTTCTTACTCAACACCCCATGGAACCTTCTCCAAAATCGACCACATACTGGGACACAGACTAAACCTCAACAAATACAAAAGGATTGAAATAAGTTCATGCATTCTGTCAGACCACAGTGCAATATAGCTCAATATCAACACCAGAATAAGCCATACTATCTACAGGAACACATGGAGACTAAACAACACACTCCTAAATAATGAATGGGTCAAGGAAAAACTAAAGAAAGAAAGAAATGCATTCCTAGAACTAAATAAAATTGACAACATAAAACAACAAAACCTATGGGATACTTTGAAGGCTGTCCTAAGAGGGAAGTTAATAGTGCCGGGTGCCTACGTTTAAAAAAACAGAAAGAGCACAAACAAATGATCTAACACTGCAACTAAAAACACTTGAGAAACAACAACAAATGAACCCCAAATCCAACAGACAGGAATAAATAACAAAAATCAGAGCAGAAATTAATGAAATAGAAACAAAGAAAACAATACAAAGAATCAATGAATCCAAAAGTTGGTTCTTTGAAAGGATAAACAAGATAGACAGACCTCTATCCCCATTAACCAAAAGAAAGAAAGAGCAACTACAAATCAATAGAATTTATGATTAAAAGGAAACATCACAATGCACAACAAAAAGATCCAGACAATCATAAGGGAATACTTCCAAAACTTATACTCTACTAAGTTTGAAAACCTAAGAGAAATGGATGAAAATCTGAAATCCTGGAATTCACCAAACTTTCACCAAACTTTAACCAAGATGATATTTACAGTTTAAACAGACCCATAATATTTTAGGAAATTGAAATGTAATTAAAAAAATCCTTCCAACCAAAACAAAAACAAAAAACCCAGGCCCAGATGGTTTATGGTTTTGGCAGAATTCTATAAAACAATTTATNTTAAATATTAATGGTCTAAACTCCCCAATCAAAAGATATAGACTGGGAGAATGGATTAAGAAACAGAATTCATCTATATGCTGTCTACAAGAAATCCATCTCACCCTCAAGGACAGGTACCAACTTAAAGTGAAAGGATGGAAAAAGATATTCCAAGAAAATAGTACCAAAAAGCAAGCAGGAGTTGCCATTCTAATATCAGACAAAATAGACCTCAAAGTAAAACTAATCAGAAAAGACAAAGAGGTCCATTACATCCTAATCAAGGGAACAATTAACAGTGAAGATTTCACCATCATAAATATATATGCACCAAACTCTTGTGCACCGAACTTTATAAACACAATCCTACAAGACCTTAAGGCACAGATTAATCCCAGCATGCTAATAGTGGGGGATTTCAATACCCCACTGAGTCCTTTGGATAGGTCAACTAGACGAAGAATAAACAGAGAGACATCTGAACTGAGCAATACAATACACAAAATGGACCTCACAGACATCTACCAAATATTCCACCCAAACACCAGAGAATATACTTCTTACTCAACACCCCATGGAACCTTCTCCAAAATCGACCACATACTGGGACACAGACTAAACCTCAACAAATACAAAAGGATTGAAATAAGTTCATGCATTCTGTCAGACCACAGTGCAATATAGCTCAATATCAACACCAGAATAAGCCATACTATCTACAGGAACACATGGAGACTAAACAACACACTCCTAAATAATGAATGGGTCAAGGAAAAACTAAAGAAAGAAAGAAATGCATTCCTAGAACTAAATAAAATTGACAACATAAAACAACAAAACCTATGGGATACTTTGAAGGCTGTCCTAAGAGGGAAGTTAATAGTGCCGGGTGCCTACGTTTAAAAAAACAGAAAGAGCACAAACAAATGATCTAACACTGCAACTAAAAACACTTGAGAAACAACAACAAATGAACCCCAAATCCAACAGACAGGAATAAATAACAAAAATCAGAGCAGAAATTAATGAAATAGAAACAAAGAAAACAATACAAAGAATCAATGAATCCAAAAGTTGGTTCTTTGAAAGGATAAACAAGATAGACAGACCTCTATCCCCATTAACCAAAAGAAAGAAAGAGCAACTACAAATCAATAGAATTTATGATTAAAAGGAAACATCACAATGCACAACAAAAAGATCCAGACAATCATAAGGGAATACTTCCAAAACTTATACTCTACTAAGTTTGAAAACCTAAGAGAAATGGATGAAAATCTGAAATCCTGGAATTCACCAAACTTTCACCAAACTTTAACCAAGATGATATTTACAGTTTAAACAGACCCATAATATTTTAGGAAATTGAAATGTAATTAAAAAAATCCTTCCAACCAAAACAAAAACAAAAAACCCAGGCCCAGATGGTTTGGCAGAATTCTATAAAACATTTAAAGAGGACTTACAACCATTACCACTCAAACTGTTCAGAAGGATACAAACAGAGAGATCTCCCAAATTCTTTCTATAAAGCCAGTATTACCTAATACCCAAACCAGGCAAAGATACAACCAAAAAAGAAAACTATAGGCCCATCTCACTAATGAACATAGACGCAAAAGTACTCAACAAAATACTTGCAAACCAAATACAGACCCACATCAAAAAAAAATCATCCATCATGACCAAGTTGGATCCACACCAGAGATGCAGGGATGGTTCAACATACATAAATCAATAAATATCATAAAACACATAAATGGCCTGAAAGACAAAAAACATGATCATCTCAATTGATGCAACAAAAGCCTTTGACAAAATCCATCATTGTAGGAAGCTTTCTTGAGATGAACAGTACCAGAGCCCTGATAAGGGAAGGAGAACAAAGTACCCGCCAGCAGCCAGTGTAGGGAACTGGCCTCTCTCGGAGCAGAGACTAGTCGGCTACTTCCATAGCCTGGCCTGAGAGATACCTCCAACTCCAACTCAGGCCCTTAGCCTGGGACAACGAGACACTTTTCCCACTCTTGGCCATGATGTCCCACCTGCCCAGAGACTTCTGACCCCTGGACAGGAATTTCAGGCTGATGGCTGATGGTCTATCTTCAGCCTATGTCCACTCACAATTCACTTCACCACACCAGCTATCCAGGTTGGTGGTCCGCATGGGGACCTCTTTCCAACCCCCTGGCCACCTGAACGAAATGCAGGCCTGCTTTGGTCTGTATGCTTGCAAAAAAATAACAGAGTGGGAGGAAACCTTCACTGCTGATACATCTGACAGAGCATTAACTTCCAGAATATATAAACTACTCAAAAAACAAACAAGTAAGAAAACAAATGACCCACTCAAAAGATGGAGTAAAGAGCTGAGCAGAGACTTCACAAGCAAAGAAATAGAGATGGCTGAGAAACATCTTAAAAAGTGTTCATCATCACTAATAATTAAGGAAATGCAAATCAAAACCACTTTAAGATATCATCTCATGCTGGGCCTGGTGGCACATGCCTTTAATCCTAGCACTTGGGAGGCAAAGGCAGACAGAGCTCTATGAGTTCAAGGCCAGCCTGGTCTACAGAGTGAGCTCCAGGATAACTGGGAC
The DNA here is from genome assembly GCA_009823505.1 of Rhizomys pruinosus. NCBI lineage: Eukaryota > Metazoa > Chordata > Mammalia > Rodentia > Spalacidae > Rhizomys > Rhizomys pruinosus. The sequence goes on along the minus strand of VZQC01010688.1, from coordinate 26,142 downwards.
TAAAGGGAGACCCTGTCTCAAAAATGCCAAAATAAAAGGTATCATCTCAACCCCCTCATAAGGCTGGCAAGGATCAAGGAAACAAATAATACTAAGTGCTGGAGAGGGTGTGGGGAAAGGGAAATACTCATCCACTGCTGGTGGGAATGCAAACTTGTACAACCACTATGGAAACAGTATGGAGAACCCTTAAAAGACTCAAAATGAGCCTACCACCTGACCCAGCCATACCACTTCTGGGAATATATCCATAAGACTCTACCTAACACAGAGATACATGTACAGCCATGTTTATTGCAGCTCTCTTCACAATAGTGAAGAGCTGGAACCAACCCACATGCCCCTCAACTAACAAGTGGATAGAGAAAATATGGTACATCTACACAATGGAGTTCTATGCAGTGGTAAAGAAAAATGACACCATGAATTTTGCAGGTAAATGGATGAAACTGGAAGATTTTATGCTAAGTGAAGTAACACAATCCCAGAAAAACAAAAATGGTATCCCTCATCTGTGGATGCTAGTACCAAGTACCTAGATGTAAGACAAACTGAGCAACATTAATGTTATATTCCTCATGATCTAAAGGCAACTGTGCTCTTTCATTGTGAATCCCTAAACAGGTTCTAGAGCTGACCTAACATTTATTTTTCAGACCTCTGGTTTTTGGTATATGATGGAGTGTATGTGTGCATCTTTTAGAGTAATATGGGATTAAAACAGAAAGATGTGAATCAAGAAATATGATATGGAAATAACATACAGTTTGTTTCCAAAGGATACAATCTTAACATAGGTGCAATGTAATAGGCTGGTGCAACTTAGCCTTTCTGGATGCTTAACGACCATACTTAACACACATACCAATTTGGCCAAGAGACCTAAGGGATAACTTTGTTCCTTGCCCTCAGAGGTCAACCAAGTCTTAGGGGATTATGCATGGGGGCATCTCTTGAAATGTGCTGCAAATGTGAGTCACCAGTCTTCCTGTTCAGGGAAGTCTTGGAGAGCCACTAATGGGACTTCAGCCAGTGTCCAGTCTATAAAGAGGAAAGTCTGCTCATGCTTCAGAAAAGGAAGCCTGGTCTAGCAAGACCTGATTTTGTCCTCGAGTGGATGGAACTGGTAAATGAAAAGCTGAAAGGAGCAAGGCACTCCCACCTTCCTCCCCCCCCAAAAAAAAGCACCCAGAGAGACCCCTGAGGACCAGATCCTCAACTGACCTCAAGAAAACAAAACCTTTGGTTAATCTGGGCTAACTGTGTGGCTTTAAGCATCCAAAAGGAAAGTACAACCAGATATAAATAATCAGTAAGACTAGAGAAACTGTACTGTAGACATAGAACTTGAGATCTTAGTAAAGAGACAAAAAGAAAAAAGAGAGAGTACTGTTGTTTGGCCTGTCTTCAATTCTTACTGGCAAGTGCATTTACTCTGTGGCTGCCACCGCTTTGGGCACTCTTCAAAGACATGAGACACAGCTTTTTAACCTTCCAATATGGACTGAAGACCCATGTCTCTCCAAGAATCCTCCAATCCTTCAATGCCAGATGGGAACTACTGTGATACCCAGCTTGTGTACTAAACAGCTAAGGGGATGTCAGCCTTGTCAGAATATAGACTGCCATTGTTGGACTACCTGGGCTGTATCATGGAGGCCAGTACAAGGGGATCAAGACAGGACACGTGCTTATTGGACTTCATTTGGGGGACCATGGGAGGGAAGGACCCCAATGTGGAGCAGAAGTGCAGGATTGATTGTTACCTTGAGATTGCCAAGGGAGACTTCAAGCAATTCTTAAGGACACATATGACATTCCTTTGGGAACAATCACAACCTTAAATCTCTCCTAATGTCCAGAGTGATAGTTGTATTTATACAGCTTTTTGTAATATATATTAAACTTATATTATATGCATATATATAATATAATATGTGTATGTACTGTAGCAATACATGTTGGAGAGAGCAACAACAAAAAAACTGAAAAAAAGACTGAAAGAAAAATGCAGGACTGTTATGGCACGATGCATGATCTGGGGTGGGGTGGGGTGGGGTGGAGGGAAGGAAAGGGAAAGGGGAATATGCCTGAACTGAATTGAAAAATGATCTCTGAAATACAAAAAATAGCAATAAAAAATAATAATAATGATAATGGCCAGGAATTCTGTAATGATGGTAATGGGTAATTCGATTTATTACCCACTACAGCCTGCTTTTATAAGCCAAATGACATCATTTTCCAGAGCCAATCACAGGCCCCCAACTCCATGCCACTGCCCACCATTGCACCACCCAGCATCATGCACCTAGGCCCACTCCTCCTTGGAGCAGGGGCAGAGAAATCCCCTGACTCCCATCCACGTGGTGCCCTGAGGGCTGCTAGCTGAGAACTAGCCCCCAATTCAAACTGGATCTTCCTACACAGATCCCTTCATGTTTGAAGCTCTAGAGGGAATTGGACCGGAGGGAACATTCCTCAACATAATCAAAGCCATATACAACAAGTCCATAGCCAACATCATCCTAAATGGAGAGAAGTTAGAAGAATTCCCCTTAAAGGCAGGAACCTGACCCCTATCTGTCCCATCCAGCAGGTCAGTCAACGGGCGTCTGGAAGAGAAGGAGTGAGGGGAAGGGACAAGAGATGCAAGGAATGGAGACAAGACAGGTTCTGATCAAATCTCATCTACTGCATATTCATACACAGAATATAAAGGGTAGGCATAAGGCATAAGAGGAAGTGTTTGCAACAATGTTGTGTAAAGGAACAAACATGCTGATATAGATTATTGGGATTAGTCAATACTAGGGTTCAAGGAACATCCTGTTTACGGAACATTTCATGGTTAAAGTTCAACTGACTTCCCTATGGCTGACCGACTGACCTTGGGAGGGGGCACAATGGAAAATTACTACTTTGGCTGAGTAGAAGAAGCCAGATACCTGACATGGTCTAGGGACCCCCACACCTATCACCACTCCTCTTCAATGTAGTGCTTGAATAAGGGCCACAAGGCAAGAAAAGGAAATTAAAGGAGTACTAATTGGAAAAGAGGAAGTCAAGCTATCCCTTTTTGCAGATGATATGATAGTTTACCTAAGAGATGCTAAAAACTCCACCAGAAAACTCCTAGAAATGATAAAGACCTTCAGTAAAGTGGTGGGATACAAAATTAACCCAGAAAAATCAGGAGCCTTTCTTTACACCAACAAGCAACTGAAGAAGAACTATAAGGAGACCCTCCCCACTCACAGTAGCCTCAAAAACAATAAAATACCTAGGAACAAACTTAACCAAAGACATCAAAAATCTCTACAGCAAAAATTTTAAACCCCTGAAGAATGAGATTGAAGAAGACATCAGAAGATGGAAAGCCCTCCCATGCTCATGGATTGTAAAAATTAATATAGTAAAAGTGTCCATTCTACCCAAATTAATATACAGATTCAATGCAATCCCAATTAAAATCCTCAAGTTTCTTCACAGACTTGGAAAAAAATCATTAAATTCATATGGAAAATCCTTACCCCGAACAGGCAAAGCAACCCTGAGTGAAAAGAGTAATACAGGGGGAATCGCTATACCAGACTTCAAACTATATTATAGGGATATAGTCATAAAAACAGCCTGACACTGACACAAAAGCATACTTGTAGACCAATGGAACAAAATTGAAGATCATATAATTTTCAGCTACTTTGTGTTTGACAAAGGGGCCAAGAAGGCACAATGGAGGAAAGATACCATCTTCAGCAAATGGTGTTGGCAAAACTGGATCACCACTTGTAGAAGAATAAAATTAAATCCCTACCTGTCACTCTGTGCAAAAATCAACTCCAAATGGATCAAAGACCTCAATGTGGAACCCAAAACTCTGAAGATGATAGAAGAAAACATTGGCAGTAATGTACAAGACATAGGGGTAGGAAAATACTTTCTAAATCAGAAAAGAGCTGTGAGGAAATAAGGTCAACAATTGACAAGTGGGACCTCGTTAAACTCAAAAGCTTCTGTACAGCAAAAGAAACAATCAGTAAAGTGAAGAGAAAATCCACAGAGTGGGAGGAAACCTTCACTGCTGATACATCTGACAGAGCATTAACTTCCAGAATATGTAAACTACTCAAAAAACAAACAAGAAAACAAATGACCCACTCAAGAGATGGAGCAAAGAGCTGAACAGAGACTTCACAAGTGAAGAAGTAACAAGGGCTGAGAAACATCTTAAAAAGTGTTTGACATCGCTAATAATTAAGAAAATGCAAACTAAAACCATTTTAAGATATCATCTCATTCCAATAAGACTGGCTAGGATGAAGAAAACAAATGATACCAAATGCTGGAGAGGTTGTGGGGAAAGTGGAGCACTCATCCACTGCTGGTGAGAATGTAAACTCGTAAAACCACTATGGAAAGCAGTGTGGAGAACCCTTAAAAGACTCAAAATGAGCCTACCACTTGACCCAGATGTACCACTCCTGGTTATATACCCACAAGACTCATCCTACCGCAGAGATACATGCACAGCCAAGTTTATTGCAGCTCTCTTCACAATGGCAAAGAGCTGGAACTAACCCAAGTGCCCCTCAACCAATGAGTAGATAGAGAAAATGTGGTGCGTCTACACAATGAAGTTCTGTGCAGCAGTAAAGAAAAATGACATCATGAACTTCGTAGGTAAATGGATGGAACTGGAAGATATCATGCTGAGTGAGGCAACACAGTCCTAGAAAAACAAACAACGAATGGTATCCTTCATATGTGGATGCCAGCATCAAGTAAGACAAACTGAGCCACACAGGGTGGATTGTCTGTCTGTTTCTCATGTTAAAGATGCATGGATGAAGCCCTCTAAGTGTTATGTGGAGCTACGAGTGAGTAGGCAATTCATCTGATGCTTCAGAGTTATCAGGAGACTCACTGTTTCTAAACTCCTCAAAAGCTGACACCACAAGCACCCCAGAGTGCCTGCCAGGGCCATAAGAATGTAGGTGTGGGTCTTTGAGGGGATTTACCTGGATGGGTCGGCAGGCCTGCTTTGTTACTTCACAGCATTGCAAAACCTGTTCTTTTAATATGACTTTTATTTTACGTGTATGAATGTATTGTATGCATGTGTGTAAGTGCACCCATGTCGTGCAATGCCCATAGAGGTCAGAAGAAGGTGTTGGATCCCCTGGAAGTGGAGTTATGGATGGTCGTTAGTTGCCATGGGGGTGCTGGGGTTCAAACCCTGGTCTTCTGCAATAGTAGCCAGTGCTCTAAACAGGTGAGACATCCTTCCAGCCCCTACAACCTATTCTTAGCTTTGTATGTTTCCCCATAACCCCTGGGGACAGATTTGACTTACATGATATAATTTCTCTACATCTGCTCTTGGGCTATTTGTCTCTTTCCTTGATTTCATGGGAGTAAAAGGCCTTTCCACTCTGCCTCACAGAAATGCAATCTGCTCTTTGTTCTGTGTGAGCTTCCTCTACTGCTCTGCGGATTCCTCCTGGATAGATACTTGAGGTCCAGATCTCCAAAACCCTGTCACTATGCAGCTCTCTCCTTCCCTTCTATTACAAATGCCTTGGTCTCCAACTCTGTGTTCCTTACTCAGAACGGCTGCCACCTCCTGAGTTCCCTTTCTCAGCATGGAAGCCTGCAAGTTCTTGATCTTGGAAGCCTGAGCATCCGTAGTGCTCATCAACTCTGTTCCATGTTCCCAGAAATGTTCAATATCGTAAAACTATCATTTCAAATATTTTGTCTGATTATTTAGCTTTTTGAGATAAATGTCTCTAATATCCAATCACCAACAGAAATGTAAGTTGATTATAATTTCAATGTTTACATAAAATTGAATACTGATTTAAGCTCATCATTGATTATTTTGTCTTCCTACAACTTATGTAAATCAAATTATGCTTGTAAGTTACATGAATCACAATAGTAAAATACATCCTTAAGACAGCATATTTTTAAAAAAATCATGAGTATGTTGGGGCTGGAGAGACAGCTCAGCTGTTAAGAGCACTGACTACTCTAGCAGAATACCATGGTTCTATTCCCAGCACCCACATGGTGGCTAACAACCATCTGTTAACTCCAGTTCCAGGGAATCCAACACCCTCTTCTGACCTCCACGGGCAATGCACAACACAGGTGCATTTAAATGCAGACATTAAACTCATACACAAATTTTTTTAATTTTTTAAAACAAAATTTTAAATCATGAGTATGTATAATTTTAATAGCCATTATTAAATAAATAACAAAATGAGAGAGCTATTATAAAATATACCTCACCTCATCACTATAACCAGAAAAAAACTGCACATTTATGTGAGTGCATTAAATGTGAGTCTGAAGGGCTAAAGAAATGGCTCAGTGGTTAAGAGCACCAGCTACTCTTGCAGAAAATCCAAGTTCAGTTCCCAGCACCAACGTGGCCACTAACAACCCTCCATAACTCCAGTTCCAGGGAATCCAAAGCCTTCTTCTGACCTCCACAGACACTGCACATCATGGGTACACCTACCTACCTACTTTCAGGCAATACACTCATTCATGTAAAATAAAAATAAAAAATATCTTAACACTTTTTAAAAATGTAAGTCTAGCATCAAACTTTCTCTTTTTTTCCTTCTATTACTTCTTTTTTAATTTTTTAACAATAATTAATAATTTATGAGTACAAGCATCCTTCATGTAAAACCAATTTGCAAGCAGTTGTGCCCAAACCCACACAGCCCAAGGTAGCATCAAACTTCTAAGTAATCATTATATTCAGAACAACAACTTGACTTTTAGAATGGAATTTAAAGTTTTTGACTTACTTTAAAACTAGAACAGCAGTTTTAGAATTATATACCTGAATCCCTTAGATTCATGAAGTAAATAAATTCAACTTGTATAGGTCTTTTAAGAACCATTAGTTAATTGCTTTGAAACCTCTAATGACTTCTTTCAGACTTTCTTAGAATGCCAATTATTCCAAATGACATGTTCACTATAATTTTAAGTCTTCATCTATTTTAAAACTATTTCAACTTGTGGTGAGATTGCTTTCCAGCAATTAAGCTAAAAATGTGCCTTAAATAATCAACACTAGAACCTAAATCACATAAGCAATAACACTTCATCCATGAACTTCCTAGAAAAACATTTTTTAGAATTTAATGGGATAACCATACTTCTATTAAATGAGAAAGAATAATACTCCTGATTGGATAATCCCATTAAAATTCCACACATAGGGCTGGAGAAATGGCTCAGAGGGTTAAGCATTTGCCATCCAACCATGAAGACCTGAAATCAAATGCCTCAAACCCATGAAAAGCCAGAAGTGGTAGCACAGGCCTGTAATCCCAGCACTTCTTTTTTTTTAATTTTAAAGTTTTATTAGCAGATATTAATTATACATAATGGGTTTCACCATGACATTTCCATACATGTATAATGTATTTTGATCAACTGTATTTCTTCAGTGAATTTTGTGTAGTTTGCTTTCTCTTTTTTTTCTTTTTTTTTTTTTTCTTTTTTTTTAATTTATTTTTTTAAGGGATTCTACAATATAATGACACAGTTCTTTGCAGATAACATTGATGTTACTCAGTATGTCATACAATTAGGTAATTGGTGCATTTTTCAAGTATCTATATAAAGCTGTCAATCCATGAAGGGAAACAACCTGAACAGACTGGAGTCCAAAATGACAACTCCAAAGAAATTAGACTGTTTTCTTCTCATCCACTTGTGCCCCTTTCCCAAACCTCAGGGAACAAACTGCAGAAGAGGAGGCGTGGTAGATTGTAAGGGCTGTGAAGAGATAGGGGTGAATCATGAGACTACAGGAATATACTCTGGACTCCTGATTGATCAACATGCCTGTGCATACAAGCTTCTCCAACTGGTCTATGGGAACCTTGGGTTGTTCAAAATTTGGACATAGATACTTGCAAAGTGCACCAATTACCAGCACTTCTTAGGGTGGTGTGAGAAGCAGAGACAGAAAAATCCCTGAAAGTTCCCAGACTGGTTAAACTGGCACATTCAGTGTCAGGACAAGAGACCTAGCGTCCAACGGGTGGAAGGCAAAGACTGATACCCAAAGCTGTCCATGAAATGTGCATGCCTGCATTAGCATGAACACATGCATATGCACACAGTCTATACACACAAAAAAAAAAAGACTTTAATGTCTAACTTGTGATAGATTCAGTCAAATCTCCATTCAGGAAAAGATATGAATGTTAATTCTAGTTATAATCTAGTAACTCCAGTTTATGTTCTTATTTATTAATAGAGTATTCTTTCAAAGTTTAATTTCACTCATGATAAACACCCTTGAAAGCAAAGAAGAAAAAACATGTTTTCTGACTCCATGTTATAAAAGAAGGTAAAAAGAGAAACATAAGAAGATAGAGTAGATACTATAAGTTTTTCTATTTTAGTACAAAATTATAACATTAAAAATTTATTATTCTAGGATTTATACACATTTAATCTTCTCAGAAATTATTTGGGATGAGAAAACTAAAATTCTCAGTTGCAGGCAACATCTTTGCCCATTCCCTCCCTCTCTATTCTCTATTTCTGTCTCCCCTCTCTTCTCTCTCCCCTCTCTCTCTCTCCTCTTCCATTTCCTCTCTATCCTCTGTCATCTCTCCTTTCTCTCCTCTCTCACCTCTCTTGTCTCTCTCCTTTCTTCCGTTTCCCCCCCTCCTCCCCTCTCTCCTCTCTTTTGTCTCCTCCCACTCTCTCCTCTCTCCCCCCTCTCTCCCTTTTCTCTGTTCTCTTCCCTTTTCTCTTCTTTCAGACTAGATTCATTTTGTCCCAAATAAACCCTCTCCTCTCCAAGTTGCTTTTGGTCAGTTTTTTTTTATTTATTTATTTATTTTTTATTTCTTATGTGTATGATTGTACTGTCTGCATGCAGGTTTGTGCACCCGTGTCGTGCAATGCCGCGGAGGTCAGAAGAGGGTGTCGGATTCCCCTGGAACTGGAGTTCTCCTGGAATTGGAGTTTCAGATGGCTCTCAGCCGCCATGTGGGTTTTTTTTTAATCACAGCAACAGAAAGCAAACCAGAACAGTGATACTATAGGCCACAAAGCAACTACTACAAAGAATTAAATAATTTTTATATCACATCAGATCAGAGTTGAATAAAACTAGAAATCTACAGCAAGAGAAACCACAGAAACTACACAAATAATTGGAAGTGAACAATATATTTTTGAATTTGAATTAATGATAGGTCATTGAAGAAATCTGAGGACTAATATCTAGAGGATACAAATAACTGCAAAACTTAAATACCAAAAAACAAACCATCCTATCAATAAATGGATTAATCAACTTAGTAAAGAGTTCTTAAAAGGTGAAAGACAAATGATCAATAAATATTTGAGAAAATGTTCAACACCTTCAACCATCAGGGAAATACAATCTAAAACTATGGTAAGATTTCATCTCATCCCAATCAGAATGGATAACATTAAAAAAATAAAATTAAAGCTGAGAAGACAACTCCACAGATCAAGGCACTGATGAACTGCATGGTGGAAAAAGAGAACCAGTCACAAGCACACACACACACACAAACACACACAAACACATACACATACACACACAAACACACACACAAACACACACGCACACATACACACAAACACATGCACACAAACACACACACGCACATACACAAACACACACACGCACACACAAACACACACGCACACATACACATACCACACACACAAACACACACACCAGACACACAAACACACATACACACACAAACACACACACCACACACACAAACACACACATGCACATACACACTAACACACACGCACACATACACACAAACACATGCACACACATACACAAACACACACACATACACACACAAACACACACCACACACAAACACACACACGCACATACACACAAGCACACATGCACACATACACACAAACACATGCACACATACACACAAACACATGCACACACACAAACACATGCACACACACATGCACACACAAACACACACACACAAACACACACACCACACACAAACACACACACCACACACAAACACACACACAAACACACACACGCACACACACATACACACAAATACACGTGCACACACAAACACAAACACACACATGCACATACACACAAACACGCACACAAACACACACACGCACACACACATACACACAAATACACGTGCACACACAAACACACACGCACACACATGAACACACAAACACACACACAACACACACAAACACGCAAACACACAAAAACACACAAACACACACAAACACACACACAAACACACACACGTACACAGCACACACACATGCACATATACACACACGCAAACACACACATGCACAGACACACAAACACATACACACACAGAAATGCACACACACAAACACACATACACACACGCACACACACAAACACACACAAAAGCTTCTTCTGTATAGCAAAAGAAACAATCAGTAAAGTGAAGAGAAAACCCACAGAGTGGGAGAAAACCTTCACTGCTGATACATCTGACAGAGCATTAATTTCCAGAATATATAAACTACTCAAAAAACACACACACAAATACACACACATACACACAAACACACATGCACACATGCAAACACACACACAAACATACACACACAAACACACATACACACACACGCACACACAAACACACACATAAACACACACACAAACACACACACATACACACACAAACAAACAAGATGTAAAAATGCTAGTGAGCATATAGGAAAAGAACAACCCTTATTCACTGTTAGTGGGAATGTAACTTAATGCAGCCACCATGGAAATCACTGGAGCAGTTTCTTTAGAAACTAAAACCAGGAGCTGGAGAGACGGCTCAGCAGTTAAGAGCACAGACTGCTCTTGCAGAGGACCCAGGTTCGGTTACCAGCATCTACATGGTTACTAACAGTCATCCCTAACTCTAGTTCCATGGGATCTGGTGCCCTCTTCTGACCTCCACAGGCATTGTATGACACAGGCGCACTTACATAAATGAAGGCAATACACTCATACACATAAAATTTAAAATAATAAATAAAAAATTAAAATTAGAACTATTATATGACCAAAAAAATAAAAAGAAAAAAGAACTACTATATCTATATGACCCAGTTATACTACTTCTGAATATATACAGAAAATTGTAACTACTATCACAAATATACTAGTATCTTTGTGTTTAATGCTGTGAGATAAAATGCACCTTCTTTGACGTGGACTTATCATCAGACAAGCTGCAAACTACAGAGATGGAGTCTGGTTTACTTAGAGGGAGGGGCTAAGGGTAAAGCTGCGTTCCAGCGATGCTTGCATTCCCACAATGCTTGCTGAGGTGTGTGGACCTCTGGGAAGCCAGCAACACTATTTTGGGGCTGGGACATATAAAAAGCCCACCACACAGGACTGGTGGTCGCTCACCATTTTGTCACCATGAGCAGAGGGTACCAGGCTCATGCTGCTGAAGCAGTAAGGGATATCTTGTGTTCATCACTTTGTAGGCAAGCCTAATAAACTCTCTAGTCTTCTCAAAACTGAGTAGAGAGTCCGCTCCTTCTGTTTTGCCTAGTAACCAGGGAACCAGCAGAAGAGGTGGGGTGGTATGGTAGGTTGGTGGGTACCCCTACTCCAGGAAATCCCTAGGCATAGTCTAGGCAGGATTAGACAAAAGCAAGGGCTCAGGAAAAGTGATGGAAGGCTAACTCCTATGGGGAAAGCTTACTGAAATAAAGTGGAGGAAAATGCAGCGGGAACCCTGGCAGTGTGAATTGTCTGTATAGTGTCCATGAGTGTGACAGTATGGATTATGCAATGGACCTTGAGATGCAGAACTAGAGTGAAGCCACACAGGCAGATAGAGTCAGTGGGGAAAATCCCTGACTGGCCATTCACTTCTAAGTGGTATAGAGTAGCATGCTTAATTGACCAGTGGAATCTGCTGTGTGAACATGGAGATATTTTGAAAACCACAGAGGGCTTAGAGCCCAGACTTTACAAGCCCTGGAAATAGCAGACCAAGGGCAGGATGTACAATAAGCCATGGCCGAGGTGGCCTGTATATTACTCCATGTTATTAAGGATATCGCCCAAATAGGAGAGATTTCCCAAAGAGAAATCAAAAACTTAAGGGAAAAAGAAGAGCAAGAAAAAAATAAGAGGATGACTTCCTCCGTATTGGCCTCTGACCTTGCCCGTAACTTGCATAATGGAGAAAAGGAGGTAGCAGTGTCGGCCTGCCACTATTTACAGCTAGGAGATCTGGGAGAAATGGCAGATAATAAGAGAGAGGAAAGTGATGTAGGAAAAGTACCAAATACCCCTTGGATTCAGCCTTTAATACAAATAAAGGAAAAACCCATGTTTAGCATGCTAATGATGGCTTTAGCGAAGATCCAATTCAGGAAGATAGAATAGAGAATACTCTTGACAGTAGAGTTGTTGGATTTAGGAAAGACTTTCAAACAGGCAGTGAAGGAGCCCCTCACCACCTGGATTGTGAAGTTCTGGGGCACGGTGATGGATGGAATTATTTTAAGTGCTGCAGAAGCAGGAACACTAAGTAATATAACTACCCATGTCTCCTTGAGACATAAGCCTCATAGCATGAGACAGCACAAGGGAAATAAGTCCCTAATGGTTTGGCTAATAAGAGCCATTAGAGACATATGGTTATCCCCAATAGAAGTTCCCATAAATACCAAGGGGTAGAAAATGATAGGAGAGGGAAAAGTGCTATTAATAGAACTAAGAATGAGGAAAGCAATATATAGTGCCCAGTTCACTGGGCCAGATAGAGCTGTGTTTGCCAGTGATTTAAGAAAAAGCTTGATTGAACAAGGACCTTGTGATTGGTCTGGAACTTTAATCATTGTGCTGAGTCCCTTGATGGAACAGAATCTTTAGAAAGTAGAAGAGACTTTGTCAAATCTAGGTGATTTAGGCTAACATGTAAAATATATCTGTAGAGGAGTGAAGCATACTAAAGGAGATACAAAAAGGACAAAACAAAAAAGGAAGTCTGCTTGGGTTTCTGGAAGGCAAATGTGCTGGGATCTATGTCAAACCAAGTTCCTAAAGAAAAATAATAATAAAAAGCCATCCTCCATGCTGAAAAGCCTCTGAGAGGCTTTCAACCCTGAGGAATAGTTCACAAAAGGCAAATGAAGAGTAAAAACTGTTTGGGGAGTGGATAATGACCCCAGGGTAAACAGAGTACCTTTCCCTGGGTGGCCATGAGAGAATAGAGAGTCACTGCTAAGATAGTAAGGGATATCTTGAACTCATCACTTTGTAGGCAAGCCTAATAAACTTTCTATTCTTCTTAAAATTAAGATTGGAGAGTATGCTCCTTGTGTTTTGCCTACTAACCAGGGAAACTGCGGCAGAGACAGGGTGGGACCCAACATGCATGGGTTCAAGATCTCAAAATTGAAAATTTATCAATAACATTAGAACACAGAGTTTTCCATTTGTATCCCAGGAGGAATACTACACCACCTCCCACCTCCCTCTTTTTGTTTTATAAATTTTTATGTTTTGACCTATAGATGCCTAAGTTGTATTACACATACCCATAAGCAGGAGCCAAGGCATAAGTTTTCATTAAATTTACCCAAACTGGTTCTCATTGACTGTATGCTACTTATTTGGGAAGTAAATTTAAATGTAATTCCTTTAAATTGTCCTACAAGTAAAATAAAGTGTTACAATGTGATGTTGTATAATTCAGAAAAATATAGAGACCATTTGTGTACCTTAACCCCAAAGTTACTGTTGGAAGTTCAATACAAATTATAACTAAAACAATTAACATTTTATATTCCCAATTAGTTCAAATGTATACCATTTTCACCAAAACCTACAACCAAATTTAACTAATCTAAACATTTCACTAAGCCTTAAAATATCCTATAATATGTGGATAAAGCTTGGGCAGTGTTGAGTACCTGCCAAATAAATTTTACCCAATATACACTTTGCTCTTTAAAGCTATATGACTGGGGTATGACTCCAGAGAAATCAAGTCCAGCTTGGTACTGGCACAAAAACAGACCAGTTGACCAAACTGAAGATCCAAACCTGAGCACATACAATTTCAGCCACCTCATATTTGATAAAGGGTCCAAGAAGACACAATGGAGGAAAGACAGCATCTTCAGCAAGTGGTGTTGGCAAAACTGGATCACCACCTGTAGAAGAATGAAATTAAACCCCTACCTCTCGCCCTGTACAAAAGTCAATTCCAGATGGATCAAAGACCCAAAACTCTGGAGGTGATAGGAAGAAAAACTTGGCAGCAGACTGCAAGAATAGGTCAAGAGAAAGACTTCCTAAAATCAACAACAGCTGCACAAGAAATAAGAATCAACAATGGACAAGATGGGATCTCATTAAACACAAAAGCTTCCGTGCATAAAAGAAAATAAAGGAATGAAAGAAAAACCCACAGAGTGGGAGGAAACCTCACGTGCAGATACATCTTGACAAAGGCATTAATTTCCAGGGTAACAAACTACTCAAAACAAAGAAGAAAGAAAACCAAAATTGAATCACTCAAAAAAGAAATGGAGCAAAGAACTGAATAGAGACTTCACAGAGGAGAACTAGAGATGGCTGAGAAACATCTTAAAAACTGTTTGCCGAATGTGGCGGCACACACCTTTTAAATCTAAGCACTTGGGAGGCAGAGGCAGGCAGATCTTTGGTGAGTTTCAAGGGCAACCTGGTCTACAGAGTGAGTTTCCAGGACAGCTGGGGCTACAGGAGACCCCTGTCTTGAAAACCAAAAAAAAAAAAAAAAAAAAAAAGTTTTAAAAACAAACCTGTTCAACATCACTAATAATTAGGGAAATGCAAATTAAGACCACTCTAAGATATCACCTCACTCCCATAAGACTGGCCAGGATCAAGAAAACAAAGATACCAAGTGCTGGAGAGGTTGTGGGGAAAGGGGAATACTCATCCATTGCTGATGGGAATATAAACTTGCACAGCAACTATGGAAAGCAGTGTGGAGAACCCTTGAAAGACTGAAAATGAGATTTCCATTTGGCCCAGTCATACCACTCCTGGGCATATACCCACAAGACTCATCTTACTTCGAAATACATGCACAACTATATTTATTGCAGCTTTGTTCACAATAGCAAAAAGCTGGAACCAACCCAAATGCCCCTCAACTGATGAGAATGAAGTCATTCTCTAACTGTAAACTAGAGCTGACTGTTATAAAACTGGTAAAGCTGCTTTCTTTAATTGACTAATAGGCATAGGAACTGTAAAAAGGATTATTCTATATTCAGAACCAAATATAATACTAAAGTCTCTTTAAGTGGTGCATATAAACAAAATATATTAATACAGGGGAGCACTGATAGCAGCAATGGATTATTCTGCCAAGGAGAAGCTGGCCAGGAGATCCAAGACCCCCCCCCAAAGGTAAAGGCCTGTAAACTGGGATACCTGCAAGAAGAGAGATGGTAAGGCCCTGCTGTCAAAGACCTGATGTAAGCATGGGAAGGTTGTTTTGAGACCGCACTTGCAAGTGTGCAGTTGGTCTCTGGAATACCAGAGAGTGTTACCAAAGGCCACTGAACCAATAAAGCAAATGTTGGTCTCCTTGAGTCAAGCAAGACTCCTCCACCAACATCAGCTACACCTCACCTGCTTGGAGATTTTGTGCAGCAGTGGCAGCCATATGTCTGTATGTCCAAAATCTATTTGGCTATTAGCTCTCTCCTTGGAGGAATAACTCATGGATGTTGCCACAAGCTTATATCCTCTAGTGATTAGGAGATGTTATATGCCACAGTAAGACCTTGTCATCTTTTACAGGAAAAAAGGTAATCCATGGATTAACACACTATCCAAACATCTGTGTCTATACCAAAGTAACCTACCATAATAATTAGCAATTTTTAAATACCTATATATCTAATCACTTGTGCTTCATTAGTAGTATTGAAAGGTTATTCCTGAACAAACTGTCAGCCCATGAAAGGAAACAGCCAGAACTGATCAGAGTCCAAAATGACATCTCCAGACAAAGTAGACTGTTCTGCTTCTCGTCCACCTGTGCCCCTTTTCTAAGCCTAAGGAACAATCTGCGGAAGAGGGGGGAGTGGGAGAATGTAAGGGCTGGGATTGGAGTGAACGGTAAAACTACAGCAATATAGTCTGGACACTTATTTGATCAACTTGATTGTACATTCAAGCCCCTCCAGCTGGATGGTGGGAGCCTTGGGCTGTGTGGGTTTGGGCACAACTGCTTGCAAATTGGTTTTATATGAAGGATGCTTGTACTCAAAAAAAAAAGGAGCTAGATACTGAAAAGTCTTTAAAGCAGGTTTTTCATGCCAGGACTGAAGAAAGCCAAGAGCTTGGAGGAAGATAGTCATTAAAATCCACTCCGTAAGATTTGCAGTTTAAAAGGGTATACTTAAAAATAACATATTTATATAAAGAGGTATTTCAGTAGAGATTTATACAGAAATACAAAACAAACCAGGTAAGTTAATGTATGCTAACTTTTTAAAAAATAATAAAAACTGATAAAACATCAAGTATTTAAAAATGATCTTTTTAACGTTCTGTTATTCAGCTGTTAACTGAAATTTAAAGGTCATTGGTTTGGGGTGAGCAAGGCAGACCAAAATGATACTGAAGCCTCCCTGTTAAATTAAGTTTTTCACCTGCTCTTCCAAGAAATCAAGAGATAAAGAGATACAATGCAAATCCCCAAACAAGGCATTCTTAATTGGTTTGATAAGGAATCTCTCTTTGCCTTAGTCTTTACAAGACAAGTAACTTTGAAACAACTATTCTGCTTTCTGCTATGGCTGTGTCTTTGCCTACCTAGCAAGCAAGACTCCTTTGCTCTGCTCACTGGGACATGGAATTGCATGTGATTCAAGAATTGCAAGTGAAAGTCAATTCATTTCAATCTCGAGCACTGGGGAGAGAAAGCTAATTAAGCTCTTTCAACAAATTTCTAATTTTTTAGACCTAGCAGTACTTGTATGATTCTGAGAAAACTAAAAGACACAGCATTAAACACTTTAAAGGGTACTTTTTATTGTGCACCACCATTTTTATTAAAAGACAGATATGTCTGGTTGTATTCACCATTATAAAAATTCTCCCATCAAAGTTTTTAACTTTTTCTCATTTTTTGAGTGTTACCTGGAAGTATTTCATACGCAAGGAATGGCTCTAATTCTACCAATGTGTTTACAGCCATAAGCTGTATTGATAACCCTGATTTTATATATATATATATATATAT
>VZQC01010683.1:3178277-3239128 GCA_009823505.1 Rhizomys pruinosus | reverse complement strand
TGATGCTGGCTTCATAAAGGAATCTGGGAGGATCCCTTCATGTATCCTTATAAAACAAACTTGAGTAGAATGGTTGGCAAGGTCTTTTTGAATATTTTTATAGAATTCTGCTTGTGAAACTCTGGCCTGGGCAGTTTTTGATTGGGAGGGCACTTATTACATCTCCAATTTTCTTTCTGTATTAGCTATTTTTTTTTTTTTAGGCTTCAATCCTATGGATTTGAGCATTGGTGGATTCCAGGATGTCAATAATCCATCCCATTTTCTCTATAGGTTTTTCAACTTTACATGGAGTAATAGGTTTTTGAAGTATTCCCTTAGAGATTTGGTCTGAATCTTTATTTAGATCTTTTGTGATATTTCCTTCTTCTCAGAATTTAGTTATTTGGATTGCTCCTTTTTTTTTTTTTTTTGGTTAACTGGTAGTGTCTGTCTATCTTGTTTTTCTCTAAAGTAAACACTTCTTGGTTAATATTTGGTTTTGTTCTTTGTATCTAATTTCCTTGATTCTGCTCTGATCTTTTGTTATTTCTCTTCCTGGTCTGCGCGATTTAGGGCATTCACTTTGTTGTCTGCTCTCAAGTTTTTTTAGTTGCAGTTAGAGTCATTTACTTTGTGCTCTTTTCTGTTTTTCCTTAATGAGGCACTTAGGAGCTATGAACTTTCCACTCTAGACTAAATGCCCTGGTTCTTGTTGTATATCACTGCACAGTTTCCAGGAATGTTTTATTCTTCTTTTTGCGTGCTTTCTTTTCTTGTCCTTTTTTCATCATTCATGGATGTTTACGTTGTTTTATGATTCCATGTGTTCTTAGTAGGTTGAGTAGTGCTTCTCTGGTGTGTTTGAGTTTATTGCACTGATGGGTCTGATAGAGATGCTGAGAATTATTTCAAATTTTTTTGATTTGTTTGAGTTTTTTTCTCTGTGTCCCAGTATAGTTATCATTTTGGAGAATGTTCATTGCATGGTGGCTGAGTTAGAAACGTTATTCTATGGTGTTTTGGGAAAATATTCATAGATGTCTGTTGGGTTCTATTTGTATTGTATCGATGTTCAGTTCAGTGGTCTCTGTTTTATTTTTGACTCGTTGATCTGTCAGTGGCTTAGGGTGGGGTAGTGAAGTCCCCTAGTATTAGTGTGCTTGGGTTAATCTATACCTTGAGATCCAGAAGAATTGTCTTTATAAAGTTTGGTGACCGTGTTTGGTGCATATTATATTTATGATTGTGAAGTATTCATTCGGTCAATCAAGCCCCCCCCCCCTGCTGGATGGTGGGACCCATGGGCTGTGTGGGTTTGGGCACAACTGCTTACAAATTGGTTTTATATGAAGGATGCTTGTACTCATAAATTATCACTTATTGTTAAAAAAATGAAAAAAAACCTGAACGATGCAGGACAGTTATGGCAGAATGCATGATCTTGGATGGGGTGGGGTGGGGTGGGGGGAAGGGAAAGGGAAATATGCCTGAACTGAATTGGAAAATGATGTATGAAATACACAAAGCATCAATAAAAAAATGAAAATTAAAAAATAAAATAAAAAAATAGAACAGGGAAATCCAAATCTGTAGAAGGTCATATGACAGGTAAATGTCAAGGAATGAAGGTAAAGGTTAAACAGTGCCAAGAGAAAAATCCGAGATTAAAAACGAGAACAAAACATAAGCAGAAGGGATATTTTATATATATGTATTTATATCATAACCTTAGAACAGCTATATAATAATACATTTGAAAACATAAATATAGTGGTGGTATATCAATGTACGTATTTATGGGACTGAGAAAAAAGGGTTTGAAAGATCAATATTATTTTTAATATTTTATTTATTATTATTGCATGTGAGTGTGCTGTCTGTATGTATATAAGTACACCCATGTTGTGCAATGTTCTTGGATGTCAGAAGGGGGCATCATCAGATCTCCAGGAACAGTAGTTATGGACCGTTGTTATTCACCATGTAGATACTGGGTATCAAAGCCAAGTCTTCTGCAGGAGCAGTCAGTGCTCTTAATTATTGAACCATCTCACCAGGATCCTAGATCAATAAACAAACACACGTGTGTGTGTGTGTGTGTGTGTGTGTTTGTGTGTATGTATATGTGTATGTTTATATGTATGTGCATTTTACAGGGTCTCATTATGCAGTCCAGGCAGGCCTACAACTCATGATTTTTATTGTCACAGTTTCTAGGTGTGTGCCATCATGCCTAATTTTCTTGTTCTTCTGAGAAATTGGATTTTATCCTAGTCAACTCATCCCACCAAACAGACAAAAAGAAGGTACACACAAATTTTTGGACCTATTGTTATCTTGATTCTAAAATTAGAGAATATTAATATTAATATTATGAAAATATTAGGTCTTCGGGGACACAGAGACAGCAGCCAGCTGCACCTCAGCTTCCACTACAGGCCTGGTAAGAAGGGGCCCACCCGCTGGGGGCTCAGGTCTTCAGGGACACTGAGGCAGCAGCCAGATTGCTTGCACAGGGGCCAATTCACCCCCCCCACCACCACAGTCAGTCAAACTAAAAGAACAGGCCTACATCACAAGGAAGAAGCACCTGAATTTCACATCAGATTACAAGCAAAACAAATCAAACTCATATGCCGAAAGCACAAAGAATAAACAAAAACATGGGAAAAGCAAATAAGAAATCTTCACCAAACTCTATCAGTCTTATAGAGGACTCCAACAATGAGATCTCCTTGGAGGTAACCCAGGACACATATCTTAGAAGAACAATCATAGATATACTCAAAGAAATTAATGACATAAAGAGAAAGAATGACCAACTCTGGAAGGAAATGGAAATGATGAAAAAAATCTTAGGCTGAAATGAAAAAGTAAACAGAAAAACTAAAGGGGGAGAATGGTCAGCTCCAAAAGGACATGGAAATACTAAAGGAATCTCATGCTGAACTGAAAAAGGAAATCCAGCACTCATCCAGTCAGCAGGAAAGGGCAAGAGAAAGCCTCAGTAACAGAATGGATGAAGCAAAAAAAATTATCCTAGAAGATAATGTGGAAGAACTGAAGAGCTCAAGCAAAGACTATGAAAAATTCCACAGGAGTGGAATAATCAGGAAGTGTGGGACACCATGAAGATACCAAACCTCCACAACATAGGTACAGAGGAAGGAGAAGAATCCCAGGACAATGCTATGGACCAGATCTTCAACAGAATCATAGAAGAAAATTTCCCCAAATTGAAAAAGACACACCCATACAAATACAAAAGCACATAGAACACCAAATAGACAAGATAAGAAAAGAAACTCCCTATGCCATAACAAAATCAAAACTCTAGTTGGTCAAAACAAGGACAGAATACTGAAAGCCACAAGAGAAAATCAAGTTATATATAAAGGAAAAACCCATCAAAATTACAGCTGATTTTTCAATGCAAACGATGAAAGCCAGAAGAGCTTGGACCAAAGTATTTCCAGTAGTAAATGACTACAGATGCCAATCCAGGTTGGCAAAATGTCAATTACCCAGCAAAAATGTCAATTATAATTGGAGAAAGGAAAATATTCCATGATATAAAAAAAGATGAAAGAATTCATGTCTAGAAATCCAACCCTCCAGAAAATACTCAAAGCAGTTCAGAGGACAGAGGAAAGGAGCAGCTATCTCCAAGTGGCAAGAGAGAGTAATTAATGAAGGTATAAACCCAGGAATACAAACATAGACCAAAAATTCAAACAGAAAATAAACTGAAGGGAAGCAATATACATCTCTCAATATTAACTCTAAATATTAATGGTATAAACTACCCCATCAAGAGACACAGACTGGGAGAATTCAGTTTCTTAACTGAATCTATCTTTCTGCTGTCTACAAGAAACACATCTCACCTTCAAGGACAGACACCATCTTAAGGTGAAAGGATGGAAAAAATATTTTAAGCGAATGGCACCAAAAGGCAAGCAGGAGTTGTTATTTTAATATCATACAAAATAGATTTCAAAGTAAAACTAATCAGAAAAGATTAAGCGGGTCACTACGTCCTTATCAAAGGATCAATCAACCATGAAGATCTCACAGTTATAAATATATATGCACCAAACACTGAATCACCAAATTTCATAAACACAATCCTGAAGGACTTCAAGACACAGATCAATCCCAGAACACTAATAGTGGGAAACTTCAATACCCCACTGAACCCACTGGACAGGTCAACTGGACAAAGAATAAACAGAGAAACATCTGAACTGAACAATACGATACATCAAATGAACCTAACAGACATCTACTGAATATTCCACCAAAACACCAAAGAATATACGTTCTACTCAGGACCCCATGGAATGAACATTCTCTAAAATCGATGATATACTGGGACACAGAAAAAAACTCAGAAAATCCAAAAAATTTGAAATAATTTCATGCATCTTATCAGATCATAGTGCAATAAAGCTTAAACACCAGAAAAAGCCCTACTAGCTACAAGAACACATGGAGACTAAACAACACACTACTGAATAATGCATGGGTCAAAGGAGAAATAAAGAAAGAAATAAAAGCATTCCTGGCACTAAATGAAAGGGATAATGAAACACAGCAAACCTATGGGATACCTTAAAAGCAGTCTTGAGAGGGAAATTCATAGCCCTAAGTGCCTACATTAAGAAAACAGAAAAAGCACAAATAAATGACTTAACATTGCAACTAAAAACACTTGAGAGGCAGCAACAAATGAATGCTAAATCTGGCAGACAGGAAGAAATAACAAAAGTCAGAGCAGAAATCAAAGAAATAGAAACAAAGAGAACAATAAAAAAAATCAGTTAATCCAAGAGCTGGTTCTTTGAAAGGATAAACAACATAGACAGACCTCTAGCCCAATTGATTAAAAGGAAAGAGCAACTCCAAATCAACCAAATTAGAGAAGAAAAAGGAAATATCACAACAGATACTAAAAAGATCAGACAATCTTATGGGAATACTTCAAAAACCTATACTCTATTAAATTTGAAAACCTAAGAGAAATGGATGGATATCTGACATCATGGAATCCACCAAGACTTAACCCAGAAGAGATTAATAGTTTAAGTAGACCCATAATAAAGGAATAAATTGAAACTGTAATAAAAGACCTCCCAACTAAAAAAATGCCCAGGTCCAGATGGATTCAGAGCAGGGTTCTATAAGACACCCCCCCACCCCCACACCCCCCCACCCCCACACCCCCTCACCCCCGCTGATCTCCTTATTGCACGCACTACGCAGCTTATAAACCGCAAAACCACAAGGGAAGGGAACAGCCACTAATCTTAACAGGCAAATAGCTAGAGCCAACGACAAATTTTCAAAAAACCCTGGCCGCCACCCACCTTACTTCCTTTTAGCCCCCTGTTGTTTACTTAGGACCAGATGGCCCGTCTACCTTACTTCCTTTAGCTCCTCTTGTTTACTTTAGACCACCTGGCCCCCTATCTTACTTCCTGTAGGCCTCACTCTTGTTTAATCATTTAGGACCCTCTGTTACTTTAGACCAGTGGCCTCTCTACCTTACTTCCTTTTAGTCCCCTCTTTACTTAGGACCAGCTGGGCCGCCTATTCTTTCCTTCCTTTAGCCTCCTCTTGTTTACTTCCTTTAGACCCCTCTTGTTTACTTAGGAACAGCTGGCCTGGCTACCTTACTTTCCTTTACAGTCTGTCTGTTTTTTTTTTGTTTTTCATGTGTTATTGATGCCTTTGTGTATTTCATACATCAGTTTCCCAATTCACTTCAGGCATAGTTCCCCTTCCCCTCCCCCCCAACCCCATCCTCATCTCCCTATCCCAGACGTGCATTCTGCCCATTAAATACTGTCCTGATCTTTTCTCAGTTTTTTTCTCCATTTTTTAGTAATAGGTGATAATCCTTTCATGTGTAAAACAAACCAATTTGAAGGCAGTTGTGCCCAAACCCACACAGCCCATGGTCCCACCATCCGCGGGGGGGGGAGGGTGGGGAGGCTTATATGTTCAATCAAGTTAATCAAAAGAGTGTCCAGGCTATAATGCTGTTTCGTTTCACCATTCACGTCACAATCACAGCCCTTACATCTACCACGCACCCTCTTCCGCAGATTGCTCCCCAGGCCTCTAACAAACCGGGAAAGGGGCCACAGGGTGGCATTAGAGGCAACAAGTTCTGCTGTCCCGGAGCTGTCATTTTGACTCTGGTAAATTCTGGCTTGTTTCCTTTCATGGGCTGACAGGTTTGTCCAGGAATAACCTTGGATCCTACTAATGAAGCACAAGCATCTAGCTTATATAGTTTTTAAACAGCGTTAATAGCTATGGTAGGTTACTTTGGTATGACACAGATGTTTGGCATTTGTTTTAATCCATCAATTACATTTTTTCTGTTAAATATGACAGGTGTCTTACCGTGGCCTATAACATCTCCTAACCATTCGAGGTTGTAACATCTGTGGCATGAAGCCTTGGGTTCTTCCTCCAAGGAGAAAGCTAACAGCCACTCGATTTGTGATATACAGGCATCTGGCTGCCTCTGCTGCACAGTATTTCCAGGGCAGGTGATGGATAGCTGGTGTGATGGAGGGAGACTTGGTTGACTCAGGGAGGACCCATATTTGCTTTATTCGTATAGTGGCCTTTGGTAACAATACTCTCTGGTATTCCAGACATGAGACCACCTGTACACTTTCATGTGTGGTCTTAATACATTTTTCCCATGTTACATCAGGTCTTCGACACCGGGCCTTAATGCCTCTCTTCTTGTAGGTATCACAGTTTGGAGGCAAGGAGCCTTTTACCTTTTGTGGGGCATTAGATCCTGGGAACAACAATATCTCCTTGGTAGAATAATCCTCTTGCTGATATCTAGATGTCCTGTATTAATATATGTTGCTTAAGCGGCATAGCTTAAGGAGACTTAGTATTATATTCGGTTCTGAATAGGAATATATCCTTTTCACAGTTCCTATGTTTATTAGTCAATACAAGATAGGCAGTTTTACTGGTTTTAAAGAGATTACCTCTATACTCGTTGTCTCCAATTTACATGAGTAAAATGAGGTCGTTGGAGAACGAGCTCAATCTATCATCATATTTCTTCCTTTTTTCTATGGGGAGGAGGTAAGAAGGTCTCTTTTATTAAAACTTTGTGGCACTTGGAAGGTAAGTTTCATTAGGGACTCATTATAAATAGTTGTTCAAAGTAGGATCCAACAGAGTGGTTTGATGTTTGTAGCAATATGAGGCTCTTCTCCTTTTCAAATGTTCGGATGGGCCAACCTTTCTGCTGGCACTTTTTGGTGCACTCATCCTACTCAATGCAAGCTGTATCTTTTCTTCTCAGCCGCTTTTATAATTGTGACATTTTGACCTGTTGGAACATACAAATCTTTTCCTGTAGTAAGTTTTAAACTTTGAATTGCAAGGTTTTTGAAAAAAAGGTTTCATAGCTATCTGTTCCCCCCTCCCCTCTTTTTTAGGTTTTGTTTTTGATTTTTTGATCAGAGTCTCCAGAAGTTCAGTTGTATTATATTACCTCTAGGGTGGAATCAAGGCACTTATTTCATCAAATTCACCCAGCTGTTTTGGGGTCGACTGTATGTGATTAAATTGGGAAGCAAACTTTAATTTTTACAATTAAATCATCTTATAGGTGAAAGAGGATGCTACACGATGTTATTGTACAACAGAAAAATTATAGAGCACATTCGTATGTGCCAATCCAAAAGTTAATGTTTTACAGATTTTAAGTAAAACAAAACGTTGGAATACAACAGCAATCTCCATTTAACTCAGATCTATTACCGTTTTTATCAGAGACTATAAACCAATGTTGTTTTTGAATTAATACTATTTTACTTTACTGTCCTCTACAAACACATGTAATGTAGACGGTTTGTCGGGGGCAAAACTGGTATACTGTTGAACTTTCATGTCTATATTAAATATTGCATTTAAGTGCGAAAATTATTCTATACTGTGTCCCTCTTCCCACCCCTTCACACCCTCCATTTTCACCATTTCAGTCAGTTTCTGATGCAGTCCTTTCTGTGTTGTTCTTTTACTGATGCAGCTCCTCTACCAACAATGAAATATTTATATCGGGGCTTATGGGCACTCAGTCAAATTTTTCCATATATGAGGTACACCATTTGTTGTTTGTTTTTCTGGGGACTGTGTGTGTTACTTCACTTAACCCCATAATGTCTTCTAGCTCCTCCATTTACCGGCACTCGTCTGATGTTGTCTCTATTTACCGCTGCATAGAACTCCATTGTGTACCAAGTACCACATTTTCTCTATGCCCTCATCAGTTGAGGGACACTGGGGTGGTCCAGCTTTTGCTTTGGGAACCGAGATGCAATAAAAAAATATGTTTGCATGTATCTCTGCAGTCAGATATGTCTTGTGGGTATATACCCAGGAGTGGTATGACTGGGTCAAATGGCAGGCTCATTTTGAGTCTTCTAAGGGTTCTCCACACTGCTTTCCATAGTGGCTGTACAAGTTTACATTCCCACCAGCAATGGATGAGTGCTCCCCTTTCCCCACAACCTCTCCAGCCCTTGGTATCATTCATATTCCTGATCCTAGCCAGTCTTATTGGAGTAAGATGAAATCTCAAAGTGGTTTTAATTTGCATTTCCTTAATTATTAGCGATGTTGAACACTTCTTAAAATGTTTCTCAGCCATCTCTAATTAAAAATATGGAACGCTTCACGAATTTGCATGTCATCCTTGTGCAGGGGCCATGCTAATCTTCTCTGTGTCGTTCCAATTTTAGTATATGTGCTGCCGAAGCTAGCACTCTATAAGACTTTTATTTTTTTTAATTTTTTTATTTAATTTTATTTATTTCTGTATGTGTATGAATATACTGTCTGCATGCGGTTTGTGCACCCGTGTCATGCAATGCCGCGGAGGTCAGAAGAGGGTGTCGGATTCCCCCTGGAACTGGAGTTCTCCTGGAATTGGAGTTTCAGATGGTGTTTAGCCGCCATGTGGGTGCTAGAGAGATGGCCTAGTGCTCAGGAAGAACTACAGCCACTAGTCATCAAATTATTCAAGAGGATAGAAACAGAAGGAAATCTTCCAAATTCCTTCTATGAAGCCAAAGTCACTGTAATACCAAAACCAGGAAAACATACAGCCAAAAAAGAAAACTATAGACCCATTTCACTAATGAACATAGATGCAAAAATTCTCAATAAAATATTTGCAAACTGCATACAGGCACATATCAAAAAGTTCATCCACCATGACCAAGCTGGATTCATACCAAAAGTGCAGGGATGGTTCAACATACATAAATCAATAAATGTCATGAAGCACATAAACAGACTGAAAGACAAAAACCACACAGTCATCTGAATTAATGTGGAAAAGGCCTTTGACAAAATTCAGCATGC
This sequence comes from Rhizomys pruinosus, assembly GCA_009823505.1. NCBI lineage: Eukaryota > Metazoa > Chordata > Mammalia > Rodentia > Spalacidae > Rhizomys > Rhizomys pruinosus. The sequence goes on along the minus strand of VZQC01010683.1, from coordinate 3,229,732 downwards.
CTTCATGTGTAAAGTCCTGGAGGGAATTGAACTGGAGAGAACATTCCTCAATACAATTAAAGCCATATACAATAAACCCACAGCCAGGAGTATCCTAAATGGGGAAAAACTAGAAGCAGTCCCCTTAAAGTTAGGAACCCAGCAAGGCTGACCCCTATCCCCACTTCTCTTCAATATAGTGCTTGAAATGCTCATGAGAGCAATAAGACAAGAAAAGGAAATCAGAGGAGTACTAATTGGAAAAGAGGAAATCAAACTATCCTTTTTTTTCAGATGACATGATAGTTTACCTAAGGGATGCCAAAAACTCCACCAGAAAACTTCTAAAAACCATCAACAGCTACAGTAAAGTGGCAGGATACAAAATTAACTTGGAAAAATTGGTAGCCTTTCTTTATACCAATAACAAGCAATTGGAGAAGGAATAAAAGGAGACTTTCCCAATCACCATAGCCTCTCAAAAAATAAATTATCTAGGAACAAACCTGACCAAACACACCAAAAATCTCTACAAAGAAAATTTTAAATCCCTCAAGAAGGAGATTGAGGAAGATACTAGAAGATGGAAAAACCTCCTATGCTCATGGATTGGAAGAATCAGTATAGTAAAAATGACCATCCTACCCAAGGTAATACAGATTCAATGCAATCCCAATTAGAATCCCCAAGAGCTACTTCACAGACCTAGAAAAAAAATCCTAAATTTCATTTGGAGAAACAAAAGACCCTGGATAGCCAAAGCCACCCTGAGCAAAAAGAGCAATTTGGGGGGGGGGGGATTGCCATACCAGACTTCAAACTATATTACAGGGCTATAGTCATAAAAACAGCCTAGTATTGGCACAAAAACAGGCCTGTAGAGCAATGGAACAAAACTGAGAATCCAAACCTGAGCACATGAAATTTCAGCCACCTCATATTCAACAAAGGGGCCAAGAAGATGCAATGGAGAAAAGACAGCATCTTCAGCAAATGGTGTTGGCATAACTGGATCACCACTTATAGAAGAATAAAACTAAACCCCTAGCACTCACCGTGTCCAAAATCAACTCCAAATGGATCAAAGACCTCAATGTGAAACCTGAAACTCTGAAAACGATAGAAGAAAATGTTGGTAATAACCTACAAGACATAGGCATAGTAAAAGACTTCCTAAATCAGATAGCAGCTGCGCAAACAAGGTCAATAATTGACAAATGAGAGCTTATTAAACTCAAGAGCTTCTGTACAGCAAAAGAAACAATCAAACAAGTGAAGAGAAAACTCACAAAGTGGGAGGAAACCTTCACCAGTGATACATCTGATAGAGCATTAACATCCAAAGTGGTTAAACTACTCAAAAAACAAAGAAGGAAGAAAACAAATGACCTACTCAAAAGATGGAGTTGAACAGAGCTGAAGAGAGACTTCCCAAATGAAGAAGTAAAGATGGCTGAGAAACATCTTAAAAAGTGTTCAACATCGCTAACAATTAAAGAAATGAAAATTAAAACCACCTTAAAATTTCATCTTACTCCAGTAAGACTATCTATAATCCAGAAAACAAAGGATACCAAATGCTGGAGAGGTTGGAGGAAATGGGGAACACTGATCTACTGCTGGTGGGAATGCAAAGTCATGCAACCCTTATGAAAAGCAGTGTGGAGAACTATCAAGAAACTGAAAATGAGCCTCCCACCTGGCACAGACATACCACTGATGGGTATACCCACAAAACTCATCCTACCATAGAGATACATGCACATCGATGTTTATTGCAGCTCTCTTCACAATAGTGAAGAGCTGGAAGCAACTCAAGTGTCCCTCAAGTGATGAGTGGATAGAGAAAATGTGATACATCTACACAATGGAATTCTATGCAGCAGTAAAGAAAGAGGACATCATGAACTTTGCAGGTAAATGGATGGAACTTGAAGCCATTATGCTAAGTGAAGTAACACAGTCCCAGAAAAACAAACAACGAATGGTATCCCTCATTTGTGGATGCTAGCACCAAATCAGTTGTTTAAAGGCAAGCTGATAAAAGATAATGTTATATTTCTTTTTTTAAATTTTATTTATTTCTGTATGTGTATAAATGTACTGTCTGCATGTAAGTTTGTGCACCCGTGTCGTGCAATGCCGCGGAGGTCAGAAGAGGGTGTCCGATTCCCCTGGAACTGGAGTTCTCCTGGAATTGGAGCTTCAGACTGTTCTCAGCCGCCATGTGGGTGATGGGGATCGAACCTGGGTCCTCTGCAAGAGCGGTCGGCGCTCTTAACCGCTAGGCCATCTCTCCAGCCCCGCCATTTTATATCTTATAGAGGGTTTTGCCTGTGCGTCATCTTCATAATCTTCATGCATTTTAGAGTCTGTTCATTCAGGATGATTTTGTGTACAGGAAGCAAAAGAATTGCAATTATTAGTGATGCAATACTAAGTAATGTATACATGTTCATATAATAGGTGATCCTAAGTTAGTTCAGACCTGAGGTATGACTGATGTCACTGAGAACAAAGCTCATCTGACCTCAGCACAATGACGCTCGTTTTGTACTCAAGAAGGGCCCAGCAGCTTCAATGTTGTTGACAAAATTTAGAGGCATAAATGGTACAGATCCTATTTTGTCACTTTTAAAACAAGATGCTCCAGGGTAGACTTCTTTCACATACTTTTAGTCAAATTGTTTTATGTGGCCATTTCAAAATGAGTTCCTAAAAATAGGAACAGGATTGCTGTGTTTGCAGACACTGACAATGGGGACACGGAAGCTCAGCCTCCTCTAAAACATAAGAGTATCAAATGATGGGGAAAATGGGCCTGGAGAGACGGCTCACTGACTGACTACGAGCACTCGTTGCTCTTGCAGAGAACCCAGGTTCAGTTCCCGGCACCAACATGACAGCTAACACATCCATAACTCCAGTTCCAAGGGATCCAATGCTCTCCAAGAGCACTGCATGATTGTGACATGTAGGCAAAACACTCATACACATAGAATATAAATAAATAAATAAAATTTTAACTGAAAAACTTTCAAATTAAGTCTAAAGTCTAAAGAGGAAGAATGGCTGGCAGTAGGGAATCAATAGTGGCCTTGGGCTTCTGTAATGGCCTAAAGGCATATACCTGAGACAGGTTCACAGTGTCTGTGAACACAGCATCTGGGGAGCAGCCCTTTTAAAGATCCATACCAATCAAGAGAGACTTGAAAATTGCAGGAATATGAATATACACATACACATACATACACACACACACACACACACACACACACACACACATATATATATATATATATATATATATATATATATATATATTTGCAGAGAGATGGCCTGAGCACAAAGTCTGTAGTCCAGTGAGGGTTTAAGAGGAATGCAGCATTGTAGAGCAAGCACCCAGCCCCAGTACTGTTTTTAGTGTTAGCATGACCTTGGCATGCACACATCCCCTCAACCTTAGTTCTGTAAAATCAAACAATTTTGCTTATCTGGTACAGTATTTATGAGTCAAATGAGATGATGTACACATCCAATGAATCGTTATTTAATAAATATTTATTATATAAAGAACAACAGCTTGGGAGGAGGACATGGGGAACGAAACCGCAAAGATAACACAGCATTAAAATATGGATGACGATTTGGTAGATGAACCCAGGAAGGGCTTCTTAATCATGGTGAAGCCAGACAGGAGTCCCAGAGAAGACAATGTCAGGAGTTATGGACTGTGGCTGTGGCTCAGGGACCCTGTTCCAGGCCCTGGGTTCTAGCCCCAGCACTGACAAGAAAAGCAACCAAGTGTCAGATTTGAGAAGAGGAAATCCCAGAGTTAATTATAGTTAGAGGAAGGGAGAGGGATTCAGGTAGGGAAAAGGAGAGGGAGGGGGAGCAAGGGTGGGAGAGAGACAAGAAGGAAGAAAAGGAGGGAAAGAAAAAGAGAGGAGGGAGTGAATCAGTAGAAACAAGAGAGTAAACTCTAAGCACAGATCAAACAGTGACAAGAATTTTCATCTACATGAGTGGGTTCAAAATGTACGGAATCAGCAATTCAAAGACCTGAGGCACATCAATCATTCTGTCCCATTAGGATCATGACACTGGTAGGACAACTGGTTCTTTCACAGTATCTTTTCTCATTGTCTTCCTTGGTCAAGGTTCTAATTTTAGCTATAATCCACAGCTGGTTCATATAAAGGCTGAATTTACAGGCTTTGCTATTGTCTGACGATGTGAGTAAATACAGTTCAACAATCTGAAATTAGGATTAATATGTTTAACCTGTGGAAACTAGCTTTATGTCTTTGTTCTTTTTCCCGTTCCACTAAGGGAACATAGTTGAGATTACCAAGGCTCAAACAATGATTTAGACCATGTAGAAAAAGTCAGGTGCTAGAGGTGGTAAGGCAAACACACACACACACACACACACACACACACACACACACACACAAAGAGAGAGAGAGAGAGAGAGAGAGAGAGAGAGAGAGAGAGAGAGAGAGAGCCCTTGCAAAGGACCTATAGTTTTCTGAACCACTTAACTTGGGTTTCCTTTATGTGAAAGAGAAAATTTCCAAGTTGTTTATTTGGATCTTTTCTTTCACGTAAGCAAACCTTAATGAATATGAAATCCATTGAACTAAATAGATTGGATGGTGACAGAACTGGATACCCCAGTTGGAAAAAAATGATGTGAATAAAATAAAACAAGTGAAAATGACAGAATCTTGTACTAAGAAGGGCAGTGGGAAGACAAGAGATGGACAAATTCAAGAGCTGCTTGGGAGATGTTCTGGGCATAGACAACTAAGACGGGTGATGAAACTGCTGACTTCTTGGGATGAACCTTGTTTCGGGAGAGTGTCATGTCCTTCGTGAGATGGTTAGCAGAATCCTGGTCTCTGTCAACTGGAGGCCCTCAGTTCCCAGCACTGGTTGTATCACAAATGACCTCGAATAATGCCAAAGGTCTTAGAGGGTACAGCCACCCCATTGGGGAACCTCTGAAGGAGGGGAAGTTTCACCTGGATCCCTTCCTTGGCCTGAAAAGTTGCTTCTGAAATGCACACATGGCCCATGATTCACACCAAGAACCTGTCAAAGAGGGTTTCCTGTGTGTTTTATAGAAATTTTTCTCTTCCCAGAAGAGATGTGAGGAGGAATGTTTCATCCTCTGAACATCACTATCAAAGTGGACCCTGGACGCACAGGAGCCCCTGCACTCCCTCCAGTGACTGCTGTAAAAGCATAGACCTGGGCCCACAGGGGTGAGTAGTGATTAGCTACTGCTCTACCCCTGATTTTCCAATTTCAGTTGGATTTATGTTACTGGTAGCCAGAGACTTTTGACAGAGCCAGGGACTGGCATAAGTTCCAGAGGAGAGGTGAAACCCGGAGTCAGACTGCCATGGCTGGAGAGCTGGCCTGGGGGTGAAGGTGCGGCAGTGAGCGAGAAAGACTTTCAGAAGGTTTAGCTGTCAAAGAGCGTAAGTACAGTAGTTGATAAGTGTGGAGTTTTGACAAAGATTCGTTTACTTAAATATGGTAGAAAAAAGCTACATGGAGATGTAGCTCTGTTGGCAGAGCACTTGCTGAGTGTGCCTGAAGCCCTGGGCCTCATCCCAAGCACTACATAAGCTGGGCGTGGTGGTGCACACATGTAATACCAGTATTCAAATAGGGGCAGTGGGATCAGAAGCTAATGATCACCCTTGGTTACATATTGAGTTCGAGCCACATTGGCTACATATTGAGTTTAGATATATGAAAATGAAAATAAAACCCTCAAAAAGGAGAGGATGCATGAAAAAGTAAACAAAATGAAGAAATAAGATAGAATAATTAAATAGAATTGAAAACAGTAAAGCTGAGGATCGTGGTCCAGACTTCTTCTAATCCCAGCATTTGAGAAGCTGACATGGGAAGTTTGCTGCAACTTCAAGGCCAGCCTGGGCTACATGGTGAATTCCAGGCTAGCCTGGGCTATAGAGTGAGACCTTGTTTCAAAAACACAAATGAAATAAAAGAGATAGAAAAAATTGTTTAAATAGTAATGCGGAGGGACCACTTAGAAAGGAAAGATTGAAAATAGAATGAGAGACGAAGTTCTCTGTAGAAAAAAATACCCTGAATAAAAGAGAAGGGAAAAAAGGAGGAGACCTGGGATAGACAGAATAACTCATCTTGGAGAGAAAGAGTAATGCCTCCCTCATCCTCATGGGAAGGATAGAAGACGCATGTTTTGTAATGTAAAGGCAAGATGTTGGGAAAGTTCATTGATTATTCCAAATTTTCTGTAAGTAACAAAAAGACAAGAGAAAAGGATGTCAATCTAATGCATAATAGACATTCTCAGAGACTCTAAAGAGGCATCCAGCTGTTAGGTGCTATGCTTAATTTACCGACATTAGGACTGAAATTGGATGACTGGAATTATATCTACTGAGAAGAATCGCTCTTTCCCCATAGTAGCTGTAGCCCTAAGACAGGTCAATGTGGAAAGCCATATGCATTAGCCTGTGTGTCATGGGAAGAATGGAGCTCCATGGGCTGCCTCTCGTGGCTGAGGTAGGCTGCCCACTGCACAGCCTTCTCTGGAGATGGAGTTCAGATCTGGAGTAATCATTATGGCTATTGCTAACTGAATTAATGTGTGCACTGGCTTTTAAAAGTCCATTTTAACAAGGCTTTTCTCTCAGACCTCCCGTCTGAACTTTAATAATCGAATGTTTAGAGATCGTTAAGTAGCTGCCTTGGCTTGTTTAACACAATGGCCACAGACATTTCATCGAGCTGACACAGGATTTATGTCTCAATAACGTAATAACATTTAGTGAGCATGGTGGTTGCAGAATGATTTATGTCCAATCTGCGATTGGAGAATGATTTACACCCAGTGAGGGGCAGAGTTATGAGAGACTCTGCTAAGACACTCACATCCTGTTAGTGGCCTGCTTGTCCACTGAGGGGGTGGGGGGAAGGGTCGGGGGAAGGGAGGGAGTATCCATGCACAAATATATTTCCTCGATAGTGTTTTCGTTAGAAAGAATTAGGAGTTTGAACTAGTTCCCTTCTCTCTGCAAAATGTTTCCAAACACTATTGTTTCTGTTAGATATCTCTAAACTCTACAGCAGTTGGTGTGGATGGTCCAAGGATAAAAGCATTTGCAGGAACCAGATGAGAAGCTTCAGTTTTTCCGTCACTGATCTGGTCTTACTGAGAGCATAAACTAATGGCCAAGCTTTTCTCAATGCCCCTGTGCCAAAGTCACTGATTGTTTTTCTCAAGCCTGAGCTGATACCCACAATAAATAAATAAATAAATAAATCAGCCAGCAGCTTCCTGGGATGGTAGGGAAGCCACAGTGTGTACAGATAGTGTCAGATATGGAACAATGGCTGTGTTGGAGAGTGAGCCCTCCCTGGAGCGGACTTGTCTGCATTAGCGTCCTGGCTCTGCTGTTATCTTGCTTCACAGCTCTGACCTATTGCCTGATCTTGTTTGCGCCCCCATGCTTCATCTGTAAATAACAGTAACAGCAAACTCAGGATTATTCTGAGATTTTTGTGACTCAAAGCTGATCTGGGGACAAAGCTTCCAGGTCAGTTGCAGCCCAATTGCTTCAAGTCCTGTGTCTGAGGTGTATAACGTCTTCAGCAAGCAAGGTCTGTGGCGATAGCCTGTGCTACTTTGGGAACCTCTTGACCAACAACTCAAAGGGAGGTTTCCTTTGCCTGCCACTGTGTTTTATTTTAGTTATATAACCTTCAGCTATGCACACAGGTGTATAGTGTGTATTTGTTCAGTAGGCTTCTAAATTAATATATTCTTCTCTCTCTTTCTGTATAGCCCTCTCTTCCTTCCTCAGTTAAAAGTGACCCCATTTGTCCATTTCCCCCTTGACCATGCCTGTTCCTACTCTGCTCTTCTCTCAAGCTCCTTCTTCCCTTAACCACACCCCTTGATTTCTTTCCATTTTCCTTGCTCCTGCAGTTATGTTAGGATACATACTCACATTTAAGGATTTGGTGCTAGGATCCACTAATGAGCAACAGTCACTTGTTTTTCTGAGTCCCTGTTACTTCACTTAGTATAACAGGTTCTCCTATCATTTAGCTGAAAATTTTGTGATTTTTATTGTTTGTTTACTACTAAGTAGAATTCTGTTATGTATAGGTATCATTTTCATTTTCCATTCATTCGTTGAGGGACATTTAGGTTGTTTCCGTTTCCTAAGTATTGTGAATATAGCAGCAACAAACATGGCTGAGCAGGTGTATCTATAGTAGGATACTAAGTCCTTTGGTTTATGCAAAGGCATAATATAGTCATATTATATAGTAAATCTATATATAATAGAAGATGCTAAGAGATAAAATTAATCAGTGATCCTATCCAGTTATAAAGCTTACAAGCCACAACAGTGACCAGACTAGCAAATCATCTCTACTGGTGCAGTAGTGGCAGTATTACCTTGGGGTAATCAACAGCTATCTAACTGGATTTAAAGCCCATTCAGTGGGAGGGAACTCCTGTGGTATTGTAAACAGCCAAATCTACATGGCTGAAGAGGTCATAGACCTTAGAGAAGAGCCTTCTTCTGTCACTTTCCTAAACCAATGTAATGTCTTACTATAATATAAATACATATGTTTATATTTACAGAGAAGTGTACCTCTCAGCACTCATCGAATAAACTTGCTCTTGTAACAGATGGAGACTATTATGAAGTTCCATGGCTGGTAAAAAATACAGAGAATAAGTGACTATGAGGTGCCTAGCTCTAAGTCACATCTACAATGCAACCTATATACCTAAGGCTCAGGGAATATTATGGAACAGGGGGTGTAAAGAATATTAATGCATCTCTCAACATTCACAAAAGAAGCTTCCTTATGTAGCAGATGGTAACTAACCCAGAGACCCACAACTGGCCACCAGTCAGGAAATACGAGACAATAGAGTGCTTATTCCTGAATAAAACACCTATATTAAACCTCTACCACCAACGGCTCAGGGATTATTGTGGAGGAGGGGGCAGAAAGACTGGAAGAGCCGGAGGTGGTGAGTGACCACAAGGAAGCAGAGGTGGTCAGTACACATATGGACTCACCTCAGTGGTGGCAGCTTGCACAGGACCCACTTAATCTCAATCCCACAATAGAAACGGGAAAGCGGGAAAGAAGCCCCAACTTTAGCTGAGAAAATATTGGCAACTTATAACTGCTAGGAGGGGGCAAATTGATTTTCTCTAATAGATAGATTCACCAGGCTCCTGTGGATAGACCCACACTAAAGGGCATTTGGGGACACACAATTCCACTCAATAGGCCTTAATATATATAACAGATTGCACGAAATTGGGCAAGAGAGATGCAGACAGGGGAGAAGGTGTAAATATGATAAAAGTATTATATGAAACTTGTAAAAACTCAATAAAGGGGGCTGGAGAGATGGCTCAGCAGTTAAGAGCACCTACTGCTCTTGCAGAGGACCCAGGTTTGATTCCCAGCACCCACAGGGCAGCTAAGAACCCTCTTTAAGTTGGGTGTGGTGGCGCTCGCCTTTAATCCTAGCACTCGGGAGGTGGAGGCAGGCAGATCTCTATGAGTTCAAAGCCAGCCTGGTCTACAGAGTGAGTTCCAGGCTAGGGGTATAGGGAGATCCTGTGTAAAAAAAAAATCAATAAAAAAGAACATGAGGGAGACTTTAAAAAGTAGATGGTGACAAAAGAAAGCCAAGAAAAAAACAAGCAGTTGACTAGCAAAGGGAGCACTGGGCTGAATTTAAAGTCCAATGCTGACCGTTGTTATCTACAATGCTGAGAGGTGTTGCTGATGTAGAAAGATGCCAGATGTCATTCACCCAACTATCTATCACTGGCACAACTGAACATAGCCGCATTTCTTTTCCTTCTTTCCAAACAAGAAGAGAAAACCTGGAGGCACTACACGGAAATCTTGACTAGCAAAGTGTTAGGTCATGAGGATGGTCTGCTTGCCAAATTCACAGCTGTCCTGCACACATGTATGAAGCCCCCACAGGGTTCTTCTGGGTTCATGCCATTCTTCTCCTCAGCATCCTTTCTTCCAGCCACAACCACCTCCCTCCTCCCTCCATATAGCTCTGCCATTTGAATCGCTGCCACAACAAATGGTACTTAGTTTTTGACTAATAATGACAAAAAAGGTTTTGAAAACCAAAGGTAGAGGAAAAAGAAACTCTCAAAGACTCTATGGTGATATTCTAAGGCTTTATTTTTATTTCTTAACGATGTGTATATGTGTATGTCTATTTATGGACTTGTGCACATGAATGCAGTGCCCATGGAGGCCAGAAGAGGTCATTGTATACCCTGAAGCTATAGTTACAGGTAATTATGAACCACTCTATATGGGTGCTGGGAATGGAACTCGGGTCCTCTATAAAAGAAGTGTGTGCTGTCAACTGCTTTAGAAAGACTCTTTGAATTCAAGCTAGTCCCTAGCTTTCCTCCCTTCATACATGTAATCTGACCAGATAGCTTGAGGCCTCTGTGTTTTGAGATCCTTCCTTTCAGGCCAAGCCAACTCTCAACCACCATGTTCTTCTCTCCTGTGGCCACACCAATCTGACCTTCTGCAGCTGCTCTGGCCTCTGGGCCACACTGGAGCTCTGGTGCCTCCAGAGCCAGCATTATGAATCTCTGTCATCACAGCTTGTCCCCCCACCACGCACTCATTAAGTTCCCTCACACATTCTGGTTACTCACAATGCAAAGCTTCAAGGTTTTCATTACTTTCTATTTCTAGTTGAAGAGCAATCTGTACATGGCACTGGACTTAATTTTCATTCAAGTATTTGTTTCCTAAGCAGTAAGGAAATAGAAAGTGAAAACCACATGGTTTTTGAAAAATGCTTCAAAGTTGCCCAAGTGCTTTTTTTTTCCAAAATATTTCATATCCTTTGGGTCTGAGGGAAAGTAAATAAGATTAGATTTGATTTACTTTAAGTAAAAGTTCTGAAGTTGAGAAAAATGGATTAATAAGTAGATGCAGTTGTAATATTTCTTCAGTTCAATTCCCCAAGTAGTTACTTAGCACATACCTGGATGTTGCAGGGTGTGGTTCAGGTTACAGCTCAGCCCTGGCCTACAGTGTCTCAGAGAACAGACCCTTCACATGGATGCATACGTACAGTATGAGTTTCACCAGACTATATTCAAATTACCTGCTTCTGCCATCCATCTCAGCTTACTGCACATTGAGTTACTCCAAGGCAGGAATGTGATGCAGTTATCTCTGGGCTTCACATATTCTTTACCCTCTGCTGACACCTGCTGACACCACCTGCAGTCAGTCATGATGAAGATTTCAATTCCTGGTGTTAAGCAACAGAGATTTTTTTTTAAATTTAATTTTTATTGATGGTTTGTGCATTTCGTACATCATTTTCCAATTCAGATCAGGCATATTTCCCTTTCCCTTCCCCCCCACCCCCACCCCATCCCAGATCATGTATTCTGCCATAACTGTCCTTTATCTTTCAGGTTTTTTTTTTTTTCATTTTTTAGCTATAAGTGATAATCCATGAGTATAAGCATCCTTCGTGCAAAACCAATCTACAGACCCAACAGAGATTTTTAACCTGAGCATTCTCTCTCTGTGTGTGTCTCTCTCTCTGCATGCATGCTGCATGTATTCTGGTGCTCATGTCCAGTATGTGTCTATGTGTTCATGTGTCTGCTAGAAGACACCATCTGGTATCATTTCTGAGGAAGTCATCCACCCTTTTCTTGAGACAGGCTCTCTCACTGGCATGGACTTTACTAAGTACCTGGCTGGCTAGTGATTCCCAGGGATCCACCAGTCTCCATATGTCTAGCTCAGGGATCGCAAGCACATGTTACCAAGCCCAACTTTTTAAAAAATACATTAGTTCTAGAGATCAAACCTAGAAAGTCCCCCTGACGGCAAGGCCAGCACCTCACCAACTGACCTCTCTTCTCATATTTGTAAACAAAAGGTTCAATTGGGTGTTAAAATCATAAACTCCACAGCAAACCTTTCAAAGTTCTTCATCAAACATCGATTTTCTTCAAATTCCTTTGTTTTCCAACACTGTTGGTATAGTTTACAGATCTGCGCAGTTATACTAACTCAGTGAAGACTGAATTAACCCCAGGTCTCACCACCTCCTTCTAGCTCAAAGTTTGAGTGTGACCTCTAGCCTCTCAAGGAACAAGTTCGTTTCCCTCTGCACTTAGGGACCATCCACCCAGCAAACCCTGTGCCCCTAAAAACCACTTTCCACCCAAGAAGTTTGTTCCTAGTTCTGATAAGGGTTCCAAGGAATTAGAGGGCCTCTTGTTTTTTTCTCTTCTCTCTCCCTCCCTACTTCCACTCTTCCTTCCTTCCTTCCTTCCTTCCTTCCTTCCTTCCTTCCTTCCTTCCTTCCTTCCTTCCTTCCTTTCTGATAAAATTTCACTAGGGAGAGGCTGGAGAGATGGCTCAGTGGTTAAGAGCACTGGCTGTTCTTACAGAGGACCTAGTTTGATTCCCAGCACCCACATGGCAGCTAACAACTATCCATAACTCCAGTTCCAGAGGATCTGATGACCTCTTGTGACCCCCATGGGCATTGTGGGACATGGGTAGATATACACATGCAAGGACTAAACTCATACCCATAAAATGATTTCACTATGCGCCCCCATCTGACCTGGAACTCATAGAGATCTGCCTGCCTTTGCCTCCCAAATCTCTCTTTTTAGCAATTATTTTAGTTTCTAATTATGTAGATGTGTATACGTGTATCTGTGTGTGAAGATGAGTGCAGGTGCCCTCAGAGGCTGAAGGCAATGGATCCCCTGAATAAGAACTATAGGCAGCTATGAGTCAACTGATGAGGTGCTCAGAACTGAACTCTGGTCTTCTGGAAGAGGTTCTGAACCGGTGAATCATCTCTCCAGCAGCACCCCCACCCCCCACTCCACCCACCTTCTTGTCCTTCAAAGCTACACTAATCTCATGGTGTTCAGCTACTTCTGTGCCCCATGCCCACCCTCTCTGCCACTGTGGGGGGGGGCAATGAGGTGTTTTGTCATTACATTTGATTCTTTACCCCTAACAGCATCTGGTACCTGATGGGTTCTCAGTATAAGTATGTGAAACTAAATCTCAGAATAAAAGCTCTCTAAATAAGAAATAAGTATAAAACACTCCCAGACCAATACTAAACTCTCATTAATGACAATCAAAGGCTAAGTAGCCTTCTAACAGAAAGTTGTGTGACTTCTAAGAGGTCATATTTTGTCAATAGGAAATAACATGTCTCTACAAAATGTGCTAGAACATCAAGATAACTCTTATTAAAGTCTCTTTTTTAACCATGTGAGCAATTTATTCTTCATAGAAACATACTTGTTTTGACATCTCTAATTGTCAATAAAGTTTAACTCAGAGCAACTGAAATATGGAAAAGATTGTTCACTGTTAGTGACAAGTTTGAATAACAAAAGGCCTTTAGAAAATTACATTTTTCTTATTTTCTACTGCTCAGCAACTTCTCATTAGGATGACATAGGTTTCCTGCATTAGCAAATGTTCATAGTGAATGTGTATATTTTATAATCAAAATGTGAATTGCTATTTCCCAAATTTAGAGAATTTCCTCTCCTAAATAAACATCTGTATATTTAATTTAAAAGTTATAAGCATACAGTGAACTGCTTGTGAATAATGGAAGCATAAATTTAATTTTAGCTTTTGTCAAATTACCATGTTCTCATTTTTGGTGCCCCTTCGATTGTGTTCATTCTACTTTTGGTCATTGAAACTATTTGTGAAAGATAAATGTTTCTCCCAAAGTTTTTTCCTACCATAGCCTCAGCTTCCTCACAACGTATATATTATTTTCCTTTCTAAGAATTCCCTGGTGAAGAGTATACCCAAGTACCACTACTGCATGTGGTCAGGACTCATAAATGAAAGAGTTAAATTTCAGTTACCTGGAAATGCCTGCACCCTGTCAAGCCTTCAATCATTCTCTCATTTATAAATTCTAAGTTTAAATTAAACCAAATCCTAGGCTTTTCTTGGTTCCAAATCTTTCCTTTTGGCAAAGCTTATATTCCTGGTTCAAAGAAAAGAAAGGCTTTCTTTTTTTTAAAAGGGGCTCAAGGCTTCTTGGACACCAAATGACTTTTACAAAGCACCATTTTGTTGAGTGCAAAAGAATAAGAAACAGCTGGGCTACATTTCCTTTGAAATGCACACTTAGTTAAAATTAAAGACAAAAAAATGTTTTAAAAAGCACTAGAGAAAAACACTTTGGTTTTGCCAAGACCCAAGCCATTTATGAAAAAGAGAGGATAAGAAAAGAGAAAAGAATAGTCTGAGATGTTCTTGCCAAACCAGTTCCCTGTCCTCATGTGGTACGGAACTTCATTAAGCCCAAAATACAATGGTGCAGGATGCGGAATTAGTTTGAGCTGTCTCTGGAAACAGTTATGGTTCTGTTAGGCATGATGGGCTTCAGTAACTATTTCCCCTCTCTGCTCCCTTCTACCCTAAGAATAGTTGCAGTGATTCCTTTTTTCTTACCAGTTTATTCCTGATAGAAGATTTCTAAGCAGAGGGATTGGATGTAGGGAGAAAATGACATTCTAGTTGCCCCTGTTCTTGGAAACATGTCCATGCTACAAATAGTAAATAAATAATAAAGTGATTCTGTGGAAATGAAAAGTTGCTGGCTTCTGCCAACCTGCTTTCATCATATAACAGAAAAACAAAGAGTCAATCTTACCCTGGAATTATAAGTAAAATAAGTCCATATGTGGTGGTGCTGATTTCAATTTAATTTAACAAACACTATTCAGCACCCACCATATTCAAATCATATAGCAACTTGCTATAAAAGGATTTAAAATGAGCTAGAGGTCAAATATGGATAGAGGAAAGAGACAGGTAAAGCAAAATGAAAGAGCAAAATACATCAATACTTCAGAAAAATAATTTTTGCTTATCAACACAGAAATTGATTTATCATTTCAAGAATTCTCAAGACACAAAACTTTCATGAAATTGTAATAAATGCACATTGAGATAAAATTCTTGCAATAAAGGTATCCTATAATTATTCAATTATTCCAGTCAAGAAGTGGTTCAGCATGGGTGAATTTGAAGGGATTGTTTTATTCCCACACACTCTCTTTAGAAGTTCTAGAAAAAAAAAAAAAAAAAAAAAAAAAAACTAGTAACAAGAAAAATCGTATCCTGTTTGCACATATCTGCTAATCAGAAGTTTAACTGCCTCATACCAACATTGACAACAGGGAGAAAAACTAATCTATCTACACATGAAAATTTTTTTTCTTTTGGCACCCATCCAATCCAAACCTGATAGACCAAACTTCCTCATTATTCTCACAGGCTCCCTGCACTCCATTGGGAGTGGGGGAGGTGACTCGATATAGCACTAATGCTAAGATTGTATTCTTCCCTAAAAGTCTTTGTACTGATTTTTTTACATACATGCATTTATTTATTTATTTATTTATTTATTTATTTATTTATTTATGTGTTTGCATACATGCGTGTCTGCCACGGGATATGTGGAGGTCATAGGGTAACTTCCTGTGGAGGTCAGAGAATAACTGCCTGGAGTCAATCCTTTCCTTCCACTGTTTGGGATCTGGGACTCAAACTGAGGCCATCGGTCTTGGCGGCAAGCATCTTCACCCACCATGCCGTTATGTGGCCCAACTTTTCTTTCTTTCTTTTTTTTTTTTTTCTGTGAATCATAAATTGATTTTATTCTTTCTTAAAAGATTTTTTTTAACCTGGGCATGGTTGTACATGCCTTTAATCTCAGCACTTGGGAGGCAGAGTCAGGTAGATCTCTCTGTGAATGCAAGGCCAGCCTGGTCTACATAGTGAGTTCTAGGTCAGCTAGGGCTACAGGGAGACCCTGTCTCAAAAGACCAAAGAAAATGTATTTGCATTATTTCTGCCCTCCTGGTCCTCCTCCAACTCTTCCCATGACCCCCCCCCCAATGTCTTGTCCTCTTCTTCAATTATTATTGTTACATATACATACATAGTATGTATATGTAAAGATTTAACAAATAGTATGTATATGTAAAGTAAAGATTTAAAAAATATATTAGTCCATGTAGTGGTGTTCCTGTGTTATTTGTGTTTAGAGGTGCCTATCCCTGGAGAAAACGGATTCTCCCTCCCTTAGCGTCCGTTGATTGCTTCAGGTGGGACCCCGTGAAATTTCCCCCATCCATTTTGGCATGTCAGCTGGCTTTTTCATTATGCAGATCTTGATAGATTACCATGCTGTGGAAATTTCAAGGTTGCAGCTTCCCTATCATGTCTAAAATGCATTAACTAGCAACAGGTGTCCCGTCCCTCTTGCTCTTCTACCTTTTCTTCTGTGATGTTCTTTGAAATTTAAGTGTAGAGGTTATATTGTAGATGTATCACTTAGATACATGGGCACCTTACAGTCACTTATTCTTTGTATTTTGACCAGTCCTGGAACTTTGTAATAGTCTCCAACTATTACAAAAAGAAGCTTCTTTGATGACTGGTAAGAGGTTCACATGTCTCTAAATATAAGGATCCATATTTAGAACATAGTAACAGAATATGTTGGTGGGGCTGGAGAGATGGCCTAGCAGTTAAGAGCTCCAACTGCTCTTGCAGAGGACCTGGGTTCGATCCCCAGCACCCACATGGTGGCTGAAAACTGTCTTTAACTCCAGTTCCAGGGGAATCCGATACCCTCTTCTGACCTCCGTGGCATTGCACGACACGGGTGCACCAACCTACATGCAGCCAATACATTCATACACATAAAAAATAAATAAAATTAAAAAAAAAAGAATACGTTGGTTTAGGAAAGCAACAGAAGTAGGCTCTTCTCTAGAGTTTATGACCTTTCTGATCATGTGTACTTGGCTATATTTAAACTAACATGCATGAATTCCCGCCCAATTAGAAAACTGTTAATTACCCCTAATATAAAAGTCTTATTATTGTACCAATAAAGAAAATCTGCTGAGCTGGTCATTGCTGTGGTTGACAGGCTTTACAGCTGGGTAGGATCACTGATCAATTTTCTCCCTGGGCAGCTTGCAGCTCCTATGGAGTAATCCCAGCGAGGTGTGAACAGAAAATAGGAGAGACTGAGGGTCGGAAGCAGGAACATAGCGAATCCCAAAGTTACACCATATGCCGGAAGTCACTGCAGAAAGGAGCTGGCCACCTAGAACAAATGAGGAATATTTTCCGGCCAACTCTGGGGATGACTGCAGTAAGTCAGCTCAAGAATAGAACCTATGACCAGGAGAGGGGGGTGGGGGCAGAGCTAGAGAGAAGTCGGAAGTTGGCAGAAATATGTCTCTGTAACAGTGGAAGAAAGGGGGGAGTAAGGTGAGAGGATGTGAAGTGGGGGCAGGGGTAGTAATGTGGGGGTGAAGATGGGCTAGTGGGTCTGAATATGATCAAATATATTATATGAAATTCTCAAAGAAAATAAAAATATTTTTTAATTATTTATTTTTTTATTTATTTCTGTATGTATATGAATGTACTGTCTGCATGCAAGTTTGTGCACCTGTGTCGTGCAATGCCGCGGAGGTCAGAAGAGGGTGTCGGATTCCCCTGGAACTGGAGTTCTCCTGGATTGGAGTTTCAGATGGTTCTCAGCCACCATGTGGGTGCTGGGGATTGAACCCGAGTCCTCTGTAAGAGCGGTCGGCGCAGGGCTGTGAGGATAGTGCAGTGGTTAAAGGCTGAGGCTAAGAACCACAAAAATATTTTTTTAAATAGGAAATCTCAGCCAGGTGTGGTGGTGCCTGCCTTTAATCCCAGCACTCTGGAGGCAGAGGCAGGCAGATCTCTGTGAATTCAAGGCCAGCCTAGTTTACATATCGAGCCCAGGCCAGCTGGGACTAAAAGAGAGACCTTATCTCAAAAAAGACAAAAAAAAAAAAAAAAAAGGAAATCTCGAAATATCTAAATGGAATAACATTTTTATTTTTGACCAAGCTGATGAAATTTGAAAATAGTCATAAAATTATTTGATAAATTTAGGAGAATGGAAACAATATGATGGGAACCCTCCTGGGTCTGAGGTCTCTTAATCTGGGCAGATTAGAGTGATCCCACATATAAAGAAGCTGCCAAGACATTGATAGCAAGCGAGAGTCCGCACAGCCTGCGCTGCCCAGCTCAGGTTTGGTCAGGCTGAAGACTGCACTCCGCTGGCACTCCCAGGTGTGTGGTCCTAGGTAGAATCTGCCTTTCCTTCCTACTTGGCCTTCCTGGTCACGGGCTGTCTCTCACCCTCTACCCACAGCCCGGTAATAAGTAACCCATTCAGATGACTGACTTCGTATCTGAGTCTCCTTGAGTCCAGAATCTGTCTGTGTTTTTGACTGGACTAAACAATGCTTGATACTTTAAGAGATGCTTGAAAAAGTTTAATAAATTTAATTTAATTTAATTAGGGCTAGACTATTAATTGCAAATAAAACCAGAACCATATAATTATCATTTATTTGCTATATTTTGAAGACTTCTCAACTACCACTGGGCTGAGACAACCTAAAGCCAAGAGGGTAAAGCTAACACCAATTATGTAAAAAGTATGTCCTGCAGAGAAATCAGCCTCCAAGCATAATTAGTAAAGCCTTCCAGGAGGATTTTAAAAGAGGAAAGAAAGCCTTTTAGAAATATTATTAGATCATCCCACAAACTTAAACATCATCTAAAAAATACATTTCTATATTATTCAGTATTGTATTATTCATGGAAATGGGTAGTGAGATATTGCTACATGTGAGTCTGTTTTTCATAGAAAACAATTTGAGACTCGAGAAAACCCTCTAGGCTTCTCTAATGAGGCTGAGTCTAGCCACAAGGTCCTCATCCTTCGAACAGACTAGTAAAGGCTTTCTAATGGCAAATATTCTGGTCTGTCTTGCATGACAATTCATTGTTATTGTTGCTGTTGCTTAATCTGTAAGTCTTTTAAAAGGTACTATTCCTATAGCTCATATCAAGATACTTGGGAGCCCCTTCTCTCCTCTGCCTGTCTACTCCTTCCCCTCTCTTCCTGTTCCATACAGTCCATCAACAAGTATGTGTTGTTTAGGCACCCAATAACAAAAGCAACATGTGCACCACTAAAGCAGGTTTATCAACTTGAAACAGTAAAATCCAGACAAGAGCAGCCTCCTCTTCAGGTGTAAGGCGAACGTTTGCTTACTTTTCAAAGAACCAGAACAAGGCATGGCTCTTCTAAGACTGATGTTCTCAAAATATATTGTGCTATCGCTGGCTGGTGCTTGTTTCCAGTGGTCTCCCCTCCTGGGATGCCCAACCACTCTCTAACCCAATGAGAAATGACAGCTTCTTAAAATCAGAGTATTAAATCTTAGTCTCCCCCATGGCTTGGAGAAAATGGAGTCCAACTTATTCCACACACCAAAGGAAGATTTCTCATGCATCCACTGGGAGCGCAAACTATTTGAAGTTCAAGTACTTAGAGAGTATAAAATAATAAAAAAAAAAAAATTTGGAAAGAACTATTAGTTTATTGTGCATCCCATTCCCTTTATTAACTGATATCTTTGGAAATTTTAATATTGTTGTCCTTGGAGCTCAGGATCTGTAGTGGGCCAAAGCTTGGCATTCAGGGGAGATTGAAAAGACAGGAGACAGTAGCTGTCCAGCTGACCCCCAACAGATCCATGGAGCCACGGGAGCCATTGGCACTTTGTGTCCAGCTAAAGGGTGCTTGGCTCCCTCTGGCTGGCAAAGAGAGAGACAGAGACATGGACAGAGACAGAGACCATTTACAAAAGTAATGGTCTAATGAAGCCGTTTGGTGCAGGTGGGAGAAGGGGAGAGCGGTGGACGACACTCCTGTTACAGGTGTTAAGAAAGGCAGGATGACCTAAATGGGGAAATGACAGAAGCATTCCCCTTGAAGGTAGGAACTCGGCAAGGCTGCCCCCTGTCACCACTCCTCTTCAATATAGTGCTGGAAACCCTTGCAAGGACAATAAGGCAAGAAAAGGAAATTAAAGGAGTTCTAATTGGAAAAGAGGAAATCAAGCTATCCCTTTTTGCTGATGATATGATTGTCTACCTAAGGGATGCTAAGAACTCCACCAGAAAACTCCTAGAAATGATTAAGAGCTTTGGTAAAGTGGCAGGATACAAAATAAATCTAGAAAAATCAGTAGCCTTTCTTTACACCAACAACAAGCAACTGAAGAAGGACTACAAGGAGACCTTCCCACTCACAATAGCCTCAAAAACAATAAAATACCTAGGAACAAACCTAACCAAAGACACCAAGGATCTCTACAACAAAAATTTTAAACCCCTGAAAAAGGAAATTGAGGAAGACATCAGAAGATGGACAAACCTCCCATGCTCATGGATTGGGAAAATAAATATAGTAAAAATGTCCATCCTACCCAAACTAGTGTACAGATTTAATGCAATCCCAATCAAAATCCCCAAGAGTTTCTTCACAGGCTTGGAAAAAAAAATCCTCAATTTCATTTGGAAAAACAAAAGACCCCGAATAGCCAAAGCAATCCTGAGTGAAAAGAGCAATACAGGGGGGATCGCTATACCAGACATCAAACTATACTACAGGGCTATAGTCATAAAAACAGCTTGGTACTGGCACAAAAACAGACCAGTTGACCAATGGAATAAAACTGAAGATCCAAACCTGAGCTCATACAATTTCAGCCACCTCATATTTGACAAGGGGGCCAAGAATACACAATGGAGGAAAGACAGCATCTTCAGCAAGTGGTGTTGGCAAAACTGGATCACCACTTGTAGAAGAATGAAATTAAACCCCTACCTCTCACCTTGTACAAAAGGTCAACTCCAGATGGACCAAAGACCTCAATGTGAAACCCCAAACTCTGGAGGTGATAGAAGAGAAGCTGGCAGCAGACTACAAGACATAGGTGTAGGAAAAGACTTCCTAAATCAGACAGCAGCTGCACAAGAAATAAGATCGACAATTGACAAATGGGACCTCATAAAACCAAAGCTTCTGTACATCAAAGGAAGCAATACAGGAAGTGAGGAGAAGACCCACAGAGTGGGAGGAAACCTTCACAGCATACATCTGACAAGCATTAATCCAGAGTATACAAGCTACTCAAAAAACAAAGAAGAAGAAAACAAATGAATCACTCAAAGATGGAGCAAAGATCTGAATAGAGACTTCACAGAGGAGGATGTAGAGATGGCTGAGAAACATCTTAGAACTGTTCAACATCTCATAATTAAGGAAATGCAATTAAAACCACTTTGAGATATACATTTACTCCAATAAGACTGGCTAGGACAGGAACACGAATGTTACCAAAGGCTGGAGAGGTTGGGGGAAAGGGGAACACTCATCCATTGCTGGTGGGAATGTAAACTAGTAAAAGCCACTATGGAAAAACAGTGTGGAGAACCCTTAAAAGACTCAAAATGACGTCCATTTGACCCAGTCATACCACTCCTGGTATATACCCACAAGACACAACTTACTGCAAAGAACATGCACAGCATGTTTATTGCAGCTCTGTTTCACAATAGAGCAAAAAGCCTGGAACCAGCCCAGGTGCCCCTCAACTGACGAGTGGATAGAGAAAATGTGGTACATGTATACAATATTCATATCATAAAAGAGAAAACATCATGAACTTTGCAGGTAAATGGATGGAGCTGGAAGACATTGTTAAGTGAAGTAACACAGTCCAGAAAACAAACGACAAAGGGTGTCCCTCATATGTGGATGCTAGTACCAACAACCCAGATATAAATATTTCTCATGGGAGAGGGATGCAGTAAAAGAACAACAACAGAAAGACTGCATCAGAAAATGGACTGAAATGGTGAATTGGGAGGGGGGATGGGTGGGAGAGGGACACGGATGTATATTCAACAAGGCATATTAATTGATGTGAGTTCAGCAAGTACTCAGTTTCACCTAGACACTGTCTACAGGATACATGGTGTTTTAGGACTATAAAAGTAAAAATGTATATTAAACAACATTGGTTTACAGACTCTCGATAAAAACGGTAATGCATCGGAGTTAAATGTAGATATAATTTGCTGTTGTCCACATTTGTTTTACACAAAATCTTAAGCAATAACTTTGGGATTGGCACATACAAATGTTCTCTATAATTTCTCTGTCTTCCTGTTGTACAGTATCACCTTGTAGCATTCTCTTAAGATGATTTAAAGCAAAAATTAAGTTTGCTTCCCAGTTAATCATATATAGTACCAAAAACAGCATGGGTGAATTTGATGAAATCTGTGCCTTGATTCCACCCCTATAGTTATGTATAATACAACTGTCTTCTGGAGACTCATGGGTTAAAAAAAAAAGGGGGGGGGGGGAAAAAAACGGGGATGAAACCTTTCGTCAAACCTTGCAATTCAAATCTTAAAACTAACTATGGGAAGAGATTTGTTTGTTCCAACAGGACAAAATGTCACCACTTAACGGCTGAGAAGAAAAGATAAAGCTTTGCATTGAGTAGGATGTACCAAAAAGTGGCAACTGAAAGGTTGACCCGTCTGAACACTGAAAGGAAGAAAAGCCTGCAGATGCCATAAACATCGAACCTTCTGTGGATCCTACATGTAACAAACTATCTATAATGAGTCCTAATGAAACTATACCTTCTAGGTGCAACAAAGGTTTTGATATGACTTTCTTGCCTCCCCCCCCATAGAACAAGGAGAATATGACGATGATGATGTCATTTTCCCAACTGTAAATTGGAGACAACTATTATAGAGGTAATCTCTTATAAAACCGGTAAAAATGCCTTCTTTAATTGACTAATAGACATAAGAACTGTGAAAAGGATTATACTCTGTTCAGAACCAAATATATACTAAAGTCCTTGGGCTAGGCACTAGGCAAAGTATATATAATGCAGGAGCTCTGACATCAGCAATGGATTGTTCTACCAGGGGGATGTTGGCCAGGGGATCCAAGGCCCCACAAAAGGTAAGGGCTCCTTGCCCCTAAGTTGGGATACTGCAGGAGGAGAGGCGATAAGACCCTGCTGCCGAAGACCGGACGTTAACATGGGAGGGATGTATTGAGACCGCACATGCAAGGGTACAGTATGGCCTCGGAATGCCAGAGAGTGTTCCCAAAGGCCACTAAACCAATAAAGCAAATACGGGCCTCCCTGAGCCAAGCAAGACTCCACCATCACACCAGCTAACACCTCACCTGCCTGGAAATACGGTGCAGCAAGGCAGCCATGTGCTGTATACCCAAATCTAATTGGCTGTTGCCTCTTCCTGGGAGGAATAACCATGGCTGAGCCCACAAGCCTACATCTCTACAGGTTAGGGATGTCATAAGCCACAGTAAGACCCTGTTATATTATCAGGGGGTAAAAATATTCCATTAATTAACATATCATCCAAACATAGGTGTCATGCCAAAGTAACCTACCATAACTATTAGTGCTGCTTAAATACCTATATATCTAATTGCTTGCTTCATTAGTAGATCGAAAGGTTACTCCTGGAACAACGCAGCCCATGAAAGGAAACAGCCAGAATTGACCAGATCCAAGTCAACACGCCAGAGAGAGGGACAGTTTTTTACTTCTCATCCACCTGTGCCCCTTTTCTAAGCCAGGGAAAAAATCTGGGAAGAGGGGCGTGGTAAGAATGTAAAGGCTGCGATTGGGGTGAACGGTGAAATACAGCGATGTAGTCCTGGACACTCTTTTGATCAACTTGATTGAACAAACAACCTGTCAACCTCCACTGAATGGTGGGACTGTGGGGTTTGGGCACAACAGTCTATAGATTGGTTTTGCACGAAGGATGCTTATACTCATGGATTATCACTTATGAGCTAAAAAATGAAAAAAAATAAACCTGAAAGATCCAGGACAGTTATGGCAGAATATGATCTGGGATGGGGGTGGGGGTGGGGGGGAAGGGAAAGGGAAATATGCCGGATTGAATTGGAAAATGATGTATAAAAATGCCAAAACCATCAATAAAAATTAAAAAAAAAAAAAAAAAAAAAAAAAAAAAAAAAAAAAAAAAGAAAGGCAGGATGAGAGGCTGGGAGCTATCATCACGGTGAGTCTCCAGGAGCCACAAAGACACTCCTCTTTGGTTTGCTGTTTATTCATTTTAGGGTGCCAAACCTCTCTTATAATTTAACCCAATCTATAAGTTCTCCTAGTACAACATTTTAATGTGTGTTCAGGTTGTTTCCAGACTTGCTGAAGGCTGCTTATGTACCCCTGCTTTC
Source organism: Rhizomys pruinosus (assembly GCA_009823505.1). Classification (NCBI taxonomy): domain Eukaryota; kingdom Metazoa; phylum Chordata; class Mammalia; order Rodentia; family Spalacidae; genus Rhizomys; species Rhizomys pruinosus. Next base: position 3,205,422 of record VZQC01010683.1, on the reverse strand, counting down.
TCTCCCGTCTCACTTGTCCATCAATGAACACCTGGCTTAACCCAGCCCACCCTACCCAGCAGCACTAGGATTTGCTGTGCTGTCCAGAAGCTCCCTAACTCCTGGCTTTGGGACCCTGATTTCTTGAGTCTGCCTCCTAGAAGGGCCCCTGAATCATTTCTTCATATTTACTTTGTCTTATATTCAGATTTGATCTATCTGTTCTCTCCTTGACTATCGTTCTTGCATATTGATACTTCCACTATGTTGGATCCCACATTCCCTTCCACTGTAGGAGCCTCCTTTCCCCCAAAGAACATCCCTTTGGAACCTTCATACATTTTGCATAGCTTAAGAATTTGATCCATGTTAAAACAAAAACAAAGTCTGAGAGAGAGAGAGAATGCATTAGTTAGTGCTTTGCGTTTGCATTTCTGGTTAATAACTTTCAGACCTTCCTTCTGAGAAGACCTCGTAGAGGAGAGTTTGAGAATTAGGGAGAAGAAAATCTGCTAAGAGAGGAAAGGAGACTTTGGAGGGTCCAGGGTAAAATTATTTCAATTTTCTCATTCCTTTTCTTTTCTTTGGGCCCACACTCAGCTGGTGTCTCAGACCTAGTGCTACAACAGCTCTCCTGACAGGAAACATTGTGTTCTTGTTGAGTGTTTGGGAGATAGTGTGCCGTCATGGGTTTGGCATTGACTACCACTCACTAAGAACTGTGTGTTTATAGTGTTGATGTATGTCTGATGAGCAAGAAATAAACCACTGTGTTCTGCCTGCCCTCTAAGTCAGACCTCTCAAAACAATGGACACACAGCACACTCTCAAAGCTGCCATTCTCCATAGATCGGTAATAGACCTAGGTCAGAGCTCTGATCAAACCAGACAGCCTAAGATTTTCTTCCCTTCTCTAAACTAAAATTTATGAAATATATTCACATCTCATCCTCTAGGGATTTATGCCTGCAAGTCCACTATCATTAAAGAGCTGCATACACATATTCCCCTTTCCTTGGGAGGGATTACAAAAAACCCCTAAGGATAGTAAATTATTCTTTTCTGTGCTATATTCTATGATTACTCTGTGGAATTTCCTAGACTGTTTTGTAAGGCACTGCAGCACTAATGAAGTGTTATTTATACTACACACTGATTTTACGCTTTGTTTTTCTTGGTTTCTCCTTGTTCCATCTTTTTTGATTTATCATACATTTAGCAGACCTACGTATGAAAGCCATTTTTCTGTCACTCTTTGAGTTTTAAATGAATAAGACTTTTTATGAAGTGTAATTTTCAATAACAATGAAATATTAGAAGGACGCTGGGAGACCCACACTCCATTCCTGCCTGTGGGTTTTTGTCTCCTGCTCTCTCCTTCCCCGCCTCCACTTGCCATCTCTTTCTTGCTCTGTGTCTTTTATCTCCAACTCTTTCTCTTCTTTCAGTTTCCACCAGGGGTGCCTTCAATTTCCATAGTCTCAGATATATGGAAATAAGGAATCAGAAAATAGTTGTAAAAGTTTCCTTCTACCCCATTATGCCACACTAAGACATAGAAATAGATGATTGTCCAACAGCCTATCCACATGACTAAAGCATAAGTGACTGCGTAATTAGGGATGTTGAGAACCAGAGTTGCAGAGGCACTTGAGTAAGTTTTCCTGAGGACGGCAACTTTCCTTTTATGTTGGCATCTTTTACACTTGTGCCTGAGTGAGGTAATTTTCTCTAATACTTCCCCAAAGCTAAAGAGCATGTCCTTTCTAAGCAATCAATTTGGATTCAAGCCACCCCTGTCCTGCTTGAGCTGTGTGATTTAAATGCCTTAAGAGCTATGGGTATAATAAAAATAAGCACTGTCTGAAGAGCATATGGAAAAGCATGTAAAGGAGGCTAGCGTAATTTATATAGTAAATACTCTGGACATCTCCTCCCTTGCCCCCTTGTCTATGCTGTGCTTCCAACCTCCATTTCCATCAGCTATGTTAAAACATTCTTCCAATAAGTAGCTGGTTTCAGTACTTGTGGAAGACAAATCTTCCTGCCTTCACAAAAGCCACTAGTACCATTCTGCTTCAAAAGGATTCCATTGTTACTGCTTATTCAAGGATATTAGCCCCTTCAACAGCCTCAGAGAATGAGTCATTATTCAGTTAAGCTAATAATTCTAATTCTAAAACTTTAGAAAATGATTTATCTGTAGACAAAAATATTTGGCTTAGAAATAGTCATTAGCACATGCAGAGAAAAATGACAGGAACATGAGAGGAAAGTCCTTATAAAAAGATTTATTAATCTCTTTCTCTCTCTCTCTCTCTCTCTCTCTCTCTCTCTCTCTCTCTCTCCCCCTCCCCCTGGGAGAGGGGTACACACAAGCATAGCAGTACCTATGGAAGCCAGAGAGAGCACTGGATCCCCTGAAGCTGGAGTTAAAGGTGGTTTTAAGATGCCTGGACCTGGGAACCAAATTCCAATCTTTTGGAAGAGCACAGAAGAGCAGCAAGCACCCTTATTGCAGAGCCATCTCACCTGCCTGGGGAGAGACTTTTTGTTAATTAAAGAAGAGATTTCTAAGGAGACTTCTCCATCCTCTTAAGCAAATGTGGCCACAGTTTCATAAGATGCTTGAAAGTACACAACTACTTATACTCTAAAACACAAGATGTCACCAACAGAAGGGTAGAGTAGAAAGGTGGAAAGTCCCATCCCAGTGACACTCCTGTGACTTTGAACAGCTGTCCTCCAGATTCCCTGCCATGCCAAACAATGTAGGCTTAAGGGACTTTTGGTCAGTACTCTGTTATCTGGAGCAGATATAAACTAACTGCTAGTGTTCCAAAGACCTGAGTTCAAGTCACAGCTTGGAGTGTGTGTTAGATTAAACAATTTATCTAAACCCAGTGGCCTTGTTTTCCTTACGTGTGTCATGGAAACAGTCATTGTGTCCAACTATTAAATTGATGTGAGGATTCTATAAATTCTTATAGAATAATGGTTGGTATTAAATTCTCAGTACATAGATAATACTAAAATTGTTTTGACTGCATCTACAATAATTCATGTGCTGAAAATCATGATTAAGCCCCTTATACAGACACAGCTTTCTGTAGATAATTTGAATTAAAGACATCAGTGGTGTTTAATACTAAATTCTACTATTCTGATTCCTGGATTGTTTTTATCTTCCCCTCTGTTCTATGTGCATCTACCCTGGAGCTGTGGGACCACAGGATGCTCATCCCATTATATACAGCCATACATCAAAGGAGAAATGAAAGGGACTTCCTTGCTCCCATGGGATCCAGTCAGTAATTAGTGGTTTGGCCTGAAAATGTGAAGCCTAAACAGGCCTTTTAATTTGGGGGAAGGACAGAAGAACTGAAACTCTTAAGTTCCTTTTGAGTAACTCTTTCTGACACAGTACCATGGACTCTCCTCTTTTGATCCCTTCTAAGCTTTCCTTATGTCTAGTCTGAGTATGTTCTTATGATCTGTGCATCTAAATCTATAACATTAGTAGGTCTTGAATCTTGGTTTTTTTTTTTTTTTGCATCTCAAAAGTATTACATAGCATTAATCAATATTTCCTCAACCCTCATCAGGATTGTTTCCCAGACTTTTAATATTTGTGTTTGTGTCTCTTCTTCTCCTACTTTGCTAACCTTGTACTTTTCCTCTGTTCTTTGCTGGTGGCTAGAATACCAGCATCTTTCCCCCTCTTTATGCTTATTTTGTAGCACCTCAGCCACCTGTTGAATATCTTCTCTCCAAAGGTTGTCCCAGAGCCCACATTTAACCAGGTAGGACAATAAAACCAACATCCTCATTCCTTAGGTATAAAAACTATATTTATTGGTTTGAGTAGCAAGAAGAGTCAGAAGAGTTTCCAATAAAAAATTATCTTAAAGGATGATTAACGGATACACAGAACCTGCTTTCAGTGTTTAGTAGTTATGTCATGTGCTGTTCAAAATACATGGATATTATATTAATTAGTTTACCTCACCTTTGTAGAACACGAACTAGAGGTTATTTCTCAAAATATATAGATGAGGGCACTAACTGTTCTGGAGTGGTCAACAGTGAAAAATTACAGGCCTGGAATCCAAACCCAGGGACTCACACCCCTAGAGCCTCTTAACCAGCATCCCCATACAAAAAGGCATACTTCGAAGTGAGCACAGAAGATCAGGCATTACATTTGGCTGAGCTCTTGAGGCAGAACACTTTCAGGGAAATAATGGAAAGCTCTGGAGGAGAATGAGGCTGTGTTTCTAAAATGTCACGTTAGAACAGTACCAGAAATCCCATTTAACATAACGTGTTCACAGGCTTTTGTCTTCTGTCAATTCCTTTTCATCTTCTACAGCCTAGCTAAGTCTTATTTATTCTGAAATCTTGGCTAACCCTCGTTCCCTCTGGGCAGGCATCTCTGCCTTTCCTTGCTGGGTCAGAGAACCTCTTCTTTGTGTATCCACAACTGACACACGCTCTTACAGGTCCTGTAAATTTGGGCTCCTTTGTTGTATATGAGTACTAGTGTGTGGACTCCTTGAATGCAGAGGCAATGCCTGTCTTATTTGTCTTTCTACTTACAATGTCTGACACAGCTCCTGGCATATGGTAAATGTTCAATCAGTGTTTATGGAAGGGATATGGAATGTGGGCCCCCAGCACAGAAAACCGTAGACAACTCTTGACTGAAAGTAGAACGTTTGGAGTAGAACATTTGCCAGTGTCAAAACTTTACCAGTGTCAAAATATCCTGACCCTGTCCAGTTCTTCACTGCGGTGGTGATGATCAAAGATTATCCAGATAATTAACTTAAAAGAAAGGTCAGAGGAAGCTTCTAATTAAATTAAGAGTTTGTATAAAAGAGATACAAAATGAATTTCTATGAGCATTTCCAATATGAACTGAAAATTCCTTCAATGTGATCATAACAAGTCACCTTAATCAGATGGAGGATGATAATTATAAACTATTCACAGGGGCTTGTATATATGCTTGCATTACATACATGTATATTGTTCAATAAGGCTTTGTGGTTAATCATTTTGTAGATGATCCAAGTTCCATGTGCACTGCTCTTTTGTCCTAAGATATCCTCAAAAGTCTCACACTCATAGAAATAATATTGGCTTTTTTAGACATAACATTTTGATTACACTGGCTCCGGCGAGTCTGGGTTTGTTCTCTATCTGCATTTTTTTTTTTTTTGAGGAAAAAAGCATTTTAGTCATGACAGACCAATATATGCACCTGAAAAATTGTTTGAGTAATCTAAGTGTTAGGATATGTGCCAAGAAGAAGGATATGGGGAGAGTTATAGGAGTCAAGACATGGCAGGCTAGAGTGAGGCACAATTACCAAGGACGTCCTTATACTAGGAGAACAGAAATCATGAATGCTTTTCTGGGGCAATTTCAGTGGAACAAAAAACAATCGGCTGAAGGTTGTAGAGTGTGTAGAAGGTGGTGAGGATCACTTTTGAAACACATGTGACAGGCAATAAAATATGAGAGTAAGGCTTGTATTTTTGTGTCTCAGAGAATGTGAGCGGGTGCCGATCCCAGGGATTGTTTTCATTTACATCAGTAACGTTGATCTTTATCATGTACAGTTCTATGAATTAATACATATACAGATTCACACAACCACCAATATAGTTAGGACACGGAATTTTTCCATTTTCACAAATGGATCCTTCTGATCCCCCTTGTAATCACTCCTCCTCCCTTTTCCAACCCACTGGAGATCATGAATTTGATAGCACGGTAACTCTTACTTCTCAAGAGTATCCATTTGTTCAGTAACACGGTCTAGAAAACCATGACACTGGGTTTTTCAATTGTCCTAATTGAGATTCTATTTGCGTGTGCCTGTGTGTGCATCTACATGTGTGTGGATGCATATGTGTACCTATGCATGTGAAGGCCACAGCACAGCCTTGGGGATCATTCCTCAGGTTCTGTGTATTTTGTTTTCACTTCTTGTTTTATTTTTATATTAAATTTTGCAAATTTTAATAAAATATAATATGATGTTATTTAGATCCCCCCATGGCACTCTACCCAGTTCATTGTAGATCAATAAATATACAATATGGCACATACAGCCTGACTTGCACCCCCATATGTCCCCATATCTACTGGAGCCTGGCCAACCCACCAAGAGCACTATCCCTCTCCCAGCACCCATCAGTCCCCCAAAGATCCTTAAGCTGGGTTAGGATTTCTTACCCACTCCCCCCATGTCTCTCTGCTGGGATTTTGTCTAGTTCGAGTTTGCATGGGATTTGTGCCGGCTGCCCCCATTGCTGTGAGTTCAGATGGGTAACTGGCCAGCTGTCTGGAAAACTGTTACTTTGTGTTCATTTACCACTTCTGGTTTTTGTAATCTTTCTGCTCCCTCTTCCACAATGAACCTTGAGCCTTGGGAAGCAGAAGTTTGAAATAGATGTCCTGTTCAGGAACCAGCACTCTGCAGCCTCTTGTTCTCTGCACACTGGCCAGTTATGGGTTGTCAGTTGACTGTGTCAGTCAGTATCTGCTCCATAAAGAAACCACTCTGGTAAGAGTTGAAAGATGCATTCATTCTATGTGTAGGGGTTTCATCCCCAAAGTGCCACTTTGGGCTATGTGTCTCAGAGACAACTATTTCCTATGTTTGATCAGTTGTGGAACTCTGCGCTTATTTCCATTTGTTGCAAAAAGAAGCTTCTGTGATGAGTGGTGAGAGGTACATTTGTCTGTAAATATGAAAATGCGTGTTTTTCAGGCAGAAAGGAATTACATTGGTCTAAGGATGTGGCAAAAGTATGATTTTTCTCTAGAATCTATGGCCTCTCTAGCCGTGTGTATTTGGCTATGTTTGTAGTACCTCATATCTATACCCCCCCCCATTGAATGGGTCTTAATTCCAATTAGGCAGCTGATGATTACCCCAAGATAAAAGTGGCACTACTGCACCAATAGTGATCGTTTGCAGGGCCACTCGTTGTTGTTTATTGGGCTTTGCATATGGGTAGGACCACTGATTGCTTTCTCCCTTGGCAGCTTGCATAGTATTCTGTGATACCATGAGAGCTGGTCTCCAGGGAGGAGGCTTCCAGGCCAGCTCCAGCTCGACTTCTGTGGTGGTTTGAGAGTATCCCCTATAGGCTTTAAGTATTCAGACATTTTGTCTCCAGTCGGTGGCACTGTTCTTAGAAGTCTTAGAAAGTGTGACCGTGCTGGGGGAAGTACGTCATTGGGGCAGGCTTAGTGAGTTTAATAAGCCTTGTGGTCTCCAGTCTCTCTCTCCCTCTCTGCTTCCTGTGCTGATTGCAAGATGTGACCCTCGGCTTGCTGCTACAGCCCTGGCCACCATGCTTCCCACCACAATGGACTCTGATTCCCTGGAACGGTCAATCTTCCTTTTATAAGTTCCCTTGGTCATGGTGGTTTATCACAGCAACAGAAAAGTGACTAATACAACTTCTCTAAGTCTTGTGTTGGAAATATGGTCTATCTTCAGCATTAGAGTCTTATCACCAAATTATAAGAAGCAACCAAAGTCTATGGCAATAGCCTGTGTTATTTTGGGAGTCTCTTGGACTACCCTGACAAACAACTTGAAGGGAGGTTTCTCCTGCATGGCACTGTGTTTCTTGTTATATAACCTTCAGCTATGTATATGCACTCATTTGTACATTGTATGTTTGTTTTTCAATAGGACTTTGAACTAACGTATTTTCCTCTGGCTTTTCACACCATCTAACTGTTATTTATCTCACCTCTAACGCCCACTGTATAGCCCTCCTTAACTCCCTCCCTAACTCAAGTACCCTCCTTTGTCCCCTTACTCCCTTGATAACATCTGTCTCCTACTATCCTTCTCTCTTGAGATCGTTTTTTGTTTGTTCGTTTGTTTGGTTTTTTCTTTAGTAAGTAGACTAGGCTAGCTAGCCAACAAGCTCTAGGTATCTGCCTATGTCTGCTTTCCCAGCTCTGGGACTACAAGCATGCATTATCACAACTGGCATTTTTTTTTCACGAGTTTTGAGGATCAAATGCAGGTCTTCACACTTGCAAGGGAAACATTCTACTGAATGAGCTGTCCTTCTAGCCCTTCATTTAACTAATTCTTTTTCCTGAATAAGTAGTATGCTACTGAGTGGAGTAACTCTGTTTCTTCATCCATTCTCCTCTTAAAGTATAATTGAGTTGTTTCCAACTTTTTGACAATTGCAAACAAAAATGCTACAAACATTCCCACATAGGACTTTGTGTTCACATATGTTTTTATTTCTCTAAAGTAAATACATAGAAATGAAATGTCAGGGTCAAGAGTGTATGTTTAACTTTATAATAATTGCCAACCCGTTTTCCATAGTGGGTGTGCCATATTGTATTCCCAGCAGCAATATATGTGAGTTTCAGTAATTTTGCATGCTGTCCAGCCACATAGAAGTATCTTATGGCTTAAATGTATATTTACTCCAATGACTGAATACGGTGAAACATTTTTTCATGTGTTTGTTTGATGAAAATCAATTGGCCAGATTTGAGCTGTTCTCTTTCTGTGTTCTCTATGCTTTTCCCTTGGTCTATATGTTGATCACACTGAAAATACAAGTGTAGCTTTATATTAAATCTTCAATATGAGGTAGTGTGATCCCTCCAATTTATTTATTTATTTATTTATTTATTTATTTATTTGTTTGTTTGTTTTTACATGTATGAATGTACTGTCTGCATGTAGGTTTGTGCACCTGTGTCATGCAATGCTGCGGAGGTCAGAAGAGGGTGTCAGATTCCCCATAACTGGAGTTAAAGATGGTTCTCAGCCGCCATGTGGGTGCTGGGGATCGAACCCGGGTCCTCTGCAAGAGCAGTTGGAGCTCTTAACTGCTAGGCCATTTCTCCAGACCCCCCTCCAAATTTTTGTTTATTCAAAACTATTTTAGCTTATCTAGAACCTTTTATTTTCCATATAAATTTTAGAATGAGGTTGTTGATTTCTATTAAAAATACATTAAAATTTTAATTCTATTAAATTGTTAAATTCTTGATAAATTGAGGGGAATCAAATACAATTTAATTAACATCTACGGACAGCACTTTTGAACAAATCTTTATCTCTGAATGTTATTTTCAATATAGAATTTCACAACTTGTCCACTCCCAGAGATGAACTGGACTGTGCTACCATTCTGGCTGGTTCTTGCAAAAGTATATATGCAAGGGATTACCCACAGGAGATCAGTAGTTGAGACTCAGACATTGCAAGAGAAATACACCAGTGCTATTGCTTTGTGCTGCTGTTAGAGACACTAGGGAGGTCATGGGTTAGGTTTGCCATAGCAATCTCTGGTTGAAACCACTGATTTTTCCACACAAGACTGGATAGCTTAAACTCTGAAACACAGAGTGAGGTCAGGCCACTGTGACCAGTGTAGTCAAGACTCAAGACCAGACTGCATTGCTATGGTTGGAAATTGGATTTCATATTAAGAGTAGTACTTATCTTGTGAATCAATTTTGGAAAAGAATTTCTTTGGGTAGTAATACAGACTGAGTTGTTTTTCTTAGATATGGGGGAAGGTAAAAATTCCTTTGCAAAGAAAAGTTGTTTAAAACTTAGAAGGTGTCCATTAATTATGAGAGAATGATATTTTTATTTAATTATATGATATGTGTACTTATTTCAGGAGGATGCTAGAGATGGAACCTAAGGCTTTTCACATGCTAGGCAAGCACTCTACCACCGAACTACATCATCAGCTATTAGTTTTTGGACCCAGGGTTCTTGAACTTATGATCCTCCTGCCTCAGCCTTGTAGGTGCTGTGACTACAGGCATGTGACACCATGCCTAGCTGAAGCTGTATTTTATTTTATTTTACTGCTTTATTTTTATTTTAGATGTATGTGTGTATTGCATGAATGTATCCAAGTGTAACCATGTCATGCAATGCTCACAGAGGACAGAAGAGGGCATCAGATCCCCTGGAACTGGAGTTAAGGATGGTTGTTGGCTACCATATGGGGTGCTGGGATTCTGCAAGAATAGCCAGTGCTGTTAACCAGTGAGCCATCTCTCCAGCCCCTGAAGCTGTATTTTAATTAAGAATTTTTTGTCAAATATGGAGATGATTTGTGACTTAATATGTAACTTCAAAATTATGGTTTGTTTCTCCTGAAAAACATAATCAAAACATAGTACTTCATTAAACTCCATATACATTTTCATCTCCTCATTAAACTCCATATACATTTTCATCTCCTCAGATGGTTTTTAAATTGTCATCTGCTTCCTAAGGCTGCCATAATAGCACACCTCATAATGGGTAGCTTAAACAATGGAAATTTATATCTGACAATTCAGGGAGGTAGAGTTGAAGACCAAAATACTGGAAAGACTGGTTTGACCTGAAGTCTGGCTCTTTGATATATAAATGGTTGTTTATGGCTATGTGCTTACAGGGTCGTTCTGTATATACAAGGAAATGAGTTGAGTTTTCTTCTTGAAGATTCTTCATTCCCCCCACAAAGATATATATTGAGGTAATTTCTCTACTTCAGACCAAATGATTCCAAAGCTCCAATGCAAAGAAGTTTCTTGTAGAACTCTCCTCTCAGTTTGCCAGTTTGGACTCCCATTTAACCCCCTGCCCCAGGAAAATTTCCTATAACAGAATTCCTAAAGCATCTCCAAGAAGACAATATTAATTCCATCAAATTTACAGCAAGAAGAGTAAGGCTGAGACCCATCAAGTCACTTACACCCAAGGGATCCCTCATCTTTGGATTTAAATCCAAATCTTGTAACTCCAAATACTGTTTCCCTTTCTAGGAAACTATTAATAAATGCGTAGACATCATCCCAAGTGATCAGCTTCTAACCTGCCTACCAGTGCCAGGCATTCTGCATTTCAGCCTCTCTGCAGGCTATCTTTGGTAAAGACAAAGCAGTATTTGAGTACAATTTAAATTAACTACAGTGAAAATGGAGCAAAGAGACTGATGACACTGTTATTCAAAAGAACCCTGTTGGAATACCACTTCTGCCACTTAAATGTCTTTTTAAAAAATTCTCTAAGTCTCTGAAAGTGAATCACTAGGTTTATTATAATACTTTCCAGATATTTTCCTTAAAATGTAACAATTGTTTTTACTTTTCAGACAAGGTCTCCCTGTAGCCCCAACTGGCATGGAACTCCCTATGTAGACCAGGCTGGCCTCAATCTCACAGAGATCCAACTGCCTCTACTTCCTAAATGCTAGGATTAAAGGCATGCACAACGACTCCCAGCTTACTTTCATATTTCTTTACAACAACTAAATTCATATACGTATCTATATATCACGTTTTCATTATCCATTTATCTGTAGATAGACATCTAAGTCCATTCCATTTCCTGGCTTTGATGAAAAATACAGCCATAAATATGGATGTGCAAAATCTCCATGTAGAATATTGGAGGGTGCATTTGGTACATGCCCAGAAGTGGTATATCTAGATCATATGGTAGTTCTGTTTTTAATTTTTGATTTTCGACTTCCAGACCGACTTCCATAATGGCTTTCTAGTTTACACTCCCACCACCAGTTAAAAGGGTTCTTCTTCAGTCACATCCTCAACCAGCATTTGTTGCTATCTGTCTTCTTGACCGTAGCCATTCTAAGGTGAAATGATATCAAAATAGTTCAAATTTGCATTTTCCTGGGGCTAAGGATGTTGAGCACTTTTTAAAATACTTACTGACCCTCTGTGTTCTTCTTTTGAGAAATATCTATTCACTTCATTACCCTATTTGTTGATTAGCAGGTTTTTTTGTTTGGTGTTTAACTTTCTCTAATGTGCAGATCCTCATTTATAATGTTAAAATGTATATATTAAGTGAAGGTGTAGACTATGAAACTCGAAAGGAGCACGAGAGAGGAATAACAGAGGTTGAGGAAGTGGGGAAGTCAATAGGTCAAATGTGACTTGAAAACAGAAAGGAGGTACCTACCATGGGGGGGGGTGGAGAGGAAGGGGGGATGGGAAGGAAGACAAGGCAAAAGAACCAACAAAACAAATTTGCTTAAAAATACCACAATGAAAGTTACTATGGTGTATGCTAATTAACAGATTTGAAAATGAAAAGCAAGACAAGCCTTCTCCGAATTTTCCAAGCCTCAGTTTCCCATGTACCAAGCACAGGTCCAGAGGATATACTGCATATGTACAGTTTTGTAATCCCTTTCTCAAAATACTTCCTTGGTAAATGAATTTATTATAATTACATTTGGGGGAAGAGTTCAATGAGATGGGGAATGAGAGATGAGGGAGCATGTGGAGGAATATCTAAGGTTATATATCTTTAGAAAAACCCATACACTATAAAAGATTCTTAAATTTAATACACACATGCAACACACACACACACACACATGCACGCACACACGCACAATAAGATGAAGAAACTAAAAAAAAATAATTACATTTGGGAAATGTTAGGTACTATAATGCATATATTTGAGCATATTAGGTAAATTGTCTTCAATATATTTTCCTTGTCATGAACACAAATGCACTGTCATGGGTAAGAAGTTTTTGTAATGCAACTGGTCTCCACCATTTGTAGCCAGATCAGTTTTAGACACAGAACACAGATAGTGTCACACTGGGCTGTGGGACAGGGTTCCAGATATAAATAATGCCTCCTCAAAGATCTGAGTTGAGATCTTGGTAGGATTTGTGTGATTTAAAATATATTGAAATGATAAAGGATTATATTTTAGCCAATTTTATGCCAAAGCAATAGATACAACAAAAAGAAATTTGGAGACACGATTTCAAGAGATTGCTCTTGGGGTCTCCCTTTAGTCCCAGCTGGCCTGGAACTCAATATGTAGACCAGGCTGGCCTTGAACTCACAGAGATCTGCCTGAGTGCTGGTATTAAAGGCATGAGCCACCACAACTGGTGTGATTGCTCTTTAATTTTAGAATTCTCTTTACTGCTAAGAGGTAAAATGAAAACAATCAGATTTTCCCTTTACAGTCAATGCTGATATTTTGCTAATATCTACAAATGAAGACTTCTTTTTTATTTCTCTGAGCAGTTGAAGGACAGTTCACTTGCTAATATCTACAGATGAAGACTTCCTTCTTATTTCTCTGACCCAGTTGAAGGACAGTTCACTTGAGTCCTGAATAACAAAAGAAGGCAGCCAAGAAAGTATCTGGACATGCATTTCAGCCAGAGGAACAGCTAAAGGCAGCAGCCCTAAAGGAAACACATTTGCTATAGTAATGGAACAGAAAGAAAGGCAGAGAAGACTGAATCTAGATAACAAGGAGCCATACAAAACAGAACTGAGGACATACAGGTCAAAATGGCATGCATGTTTGAAAAGCTGCAATTTAACTCATTAATATTGGGTGCTTACCTAAAATAAGTAATTAAAGATAGCTTTTTAAAGACACAATAGTGTATCTTAGTCCATTTTTTGTTGCTATAACAGAGTGTCACAGACTGGATACTTTATAATGAGCAGAAATATATCATTTATAGTTCTGGATGCTAGAAGTCCTACATTAAAAAGCCAACATTCTGCTCCATCTGTGGCAGTAAGGCAAAGAGAAAGTAAATGCGGATGGCAGGAGACTCTTGGTGGGACTCTTGGTGGGCGCAATGGATGGACCCACACTGAGGGACATGTGGGGACACAAATCAGACCCTATAGTTCACATTATATATATGAGATTACATTAAATAGGGTGGGGGGATTGCAGATCCCCCCACCCTATTTAATGTAATAGGGGGACCTATTTAGGGAGGGGACCTAAACAGCATCAAAGTATATTGTATGAAAAGAGAAAACCTTCAATAAAAAAGAAAATAAAGTAAAAAATAAATTTAAAAATGGGGCATAAAATTGGCTAAAGTTGGGTGAGTGGGTAAAAGGGGTGGATTTGGAAGGAGTCACGGAGAGGATGGATATCAAATACATTGTATGAAATGCTCAAAGAATTCTTAAATAAATGATAGTTAAATACTACTGCATTATGATGTATAGAGAATGAATTGTAGACATGCAAAACAGAAGGTAGCTGGGCACGTCGGTGTAGGACTTTAGTTCCAGCATCCAGGAAGCAGAGTCAGGCAGATTTCTGTGATGTGGAGGCCAGCCTGGTTTATGTGAGTTTCAGGCTAGCTGGGACTACAGAGAGACCCTATCTCAAAAAAAAAAAAAAAAAAAAAAAAAAAAAAAAAAAAAAAAACCCACAAAAGTATGAACAAACAAAACAGCAGAAGGTAATTGCAATAGTCACAGGGAAATTTATTGGTGATGGGAATAAGAGCAGTGGTTTGTTCTATTAATAAAAATAGACAAGAAAAGATTAAAACCCAACGAATGGATGCTGAATGGCAGACGGTTCAAGATTCTCTGAAGGCCAGAGTCACAAAACCTGAAAGGGATGAAGCTAAACTTTGTTGAGGACATATTAGGACAAAAAAGCAGCAAAATATATAATCCCAGGAGTCTATGGAGGACACAAATCTAGACTTAATAAAAACTATGAAAAATGGAAATGGCTCATCCAAATAAATAGACTTTTTCTTTTAAAGGATTTTTTATTTTATTGCCAAGCTTCATTGATTGTGCAGGAATCCCGCACAGATCTTCTAAGGTACCTTTACCTCTGATGCAAACAATTCACCCCTGACTCGTAGTTGTCAGAATTCTTGGAATAAAAATTATTATTGTTTAAATAAATGGACTGTAAAATTAGAAGACTGAAATGTATAAAGGGACCAAAGGAAATGTGGATATCTTCTTAATACATTTAGACCATTTATGTAGTGTTAATTTTCACATAATGCAAATATCATCTCTCTGGTAGGTGACGGCTATAGCCACATCAACCGCATAAGCCACGAATGTCGGGTTGACCTTGAAAATATGGCCTATTATTTGTTGCCTTGGCTTTCCTTTACCAGTGTCCGAGAAAGCAGCTTCCTATCACCCGCCAATTTACATCAAGACTGTCAAGTGAGCATATGCCCTTGCAAGAAATGTTCATTCTTTAATGTGTATTTCTATTTCATTGGTCTTACGTGCTCTCCCTTTGCTAGGCACCCAGCTATACTTATATGAACACACAGTATTTGCTGACTTAAATGAACAGAATCTATAAACTGTTCATACATCTTTACTTTGTTAGTATATTTCTTTCTCCATACTGTTCAACATGAAGATTACATGTCACATAATTCCCTACATACCCACAGCCTGACTCCCTGTTCATATAAATGGCTGGCTATTGGTGCAAACATATGCTAATTTTTTATCTGATTTTTTATGGCCAAAAAAAATGTTTGATAAAAAGAACTTAAGAGAAATGGTAACAGTGTGCACAAGAGCCACGAAAGCTCAAGCTAGACAAGATCCCAATATAGAAGTGGGGAAGTGGAGAAGATGTTCCAAACGTGGCTGAGGAACTACTGACAACTGATAATTGCTGGGGGAGGGAGAGGGGTTTTCTTTAAGGCCGTGACACTAAATGGCCTATTCAGCTCCAGTGGGCGGACCCACACTGAATGACACGTGGGGACACAAACTTGGCTTTTCTACGCCTTAATACATATGATGCATATGAAATCCAGCCTTGGGGCTAGAAGAGGGGTGCAGATGGGGGAGGGGAGGTAATAGTTACTTTCCTGTTGCTTACTAAAACATGGTGACCAAGGGAGCTTATAAACAGAAGTGTTTATTTGAGCTTAAAGTTCCAGGGGGAATTAAAGTCCCTCGTGGCAGGGAGGCATGGTCACGGGAGGTGCTGGAGCAGGAGCAGGAAGCAGAGGCTCACATCTTCAACCAAGCCCAGGAAGCAGAGGGGCTACTGAGGATCCAGCAAGGCTTGAGAACCCTCTAAGCCCTCTCCCAGGGACAGTGACACACTTCCTCCAACAAGGCCGTGCATTCTAAGACCTCCAAAAACAGCACCACCAACTGGGGACAAAATGTCCAAATACTTGGAGCTTATGGGGGCCATTCTCATTCAAACCACCACAGGGGGCCTACACATAATCAAAATATATTATATGAAATTCATAAATATTCAATTTCAAAGAAGAACATTATAAAGAACCATAGGAGATGGTTACAGGGATCATAGATAGATAGACTTGGCCGGTGTTGAAAAGAATTGAAGATCTGGCCTCCCAAAGGTCCCAGGGGAAAGCAAATAAAATGTCACACTCAGGCAGCCTAAGCATCTTGCACAATAAGAATCAAAAAAGAGGCTAGAATACTAAAATTACACACAGGGTATAATTGTGAATGAAACGAAAATCAGTGTTACTTTAAAAGTTTGAGCTTATACTGTTTGTAGTCATAAATGATCAAATTGGGACAAATAAGCCCAATGAATTCTCACTAATTTGTCTGTTGCTACTTAGAAGTGTCACCACATAAGTCTAAAACTATGTGTAGTAACAGGTGATACACTGATCTCATGGAATTGAGATGTGTATACTGAATGGAAGTGGCTACCAGAATGTTGTCTAAAAGTACAAATCAGGTACCAGCTTGGGCTCCAGAGAAGTTGGTCCTGCTCTGAGAATGCTATCTGCATCCACCCACACTCATTCCTGGCTGGAGCCTCCCTGATCGTCTCCCTTTAGAGTCATTCCATGTTCAGTCAAAAGAGCCCACTTCTCTCTCTCTACAGTCCTTGCCACAATTGCAGAGGACATTGTGCAGTTATTCTCCTTTTTCCTCAACCCAGGAGTACCTGAGGGTTCATGTGAAAATAAGCTCAACAATGAACTCTGGTTTCGTAGTTGCCAATTCAATATGAGATGGTGTGTTGGACACCATTTCCCTACCCTGTTCTAACTTCTGTTTCAATCAGTAGGACTTTGGATTAAGGTTTCCCATTTCTCCACACCAGCAGCCATTTCTCCCCACATAAAATGAGAAACACTGTCATAAAGTTTATCCTAATAATTAGCTTGAATTTATTGCTCTAAAAACACTACATCTTTCTCCTTCAGAAACACTGGAAACTTTCACAGCGCCATGTGGCCTTACCCACATCCTTCCTGAATTATGGTGTAATAAGGCAGAGTTAACTTTCTCATTATTCTACATATCTTCTGTCACTGGATCTCTGTTGTATTCAAGACCATCCCCAACACACCAATGCTTGAACTGTTGATACAGCAACTCGTTAAGGCCCCGTTCCTTTCCTAAAATTCGTGATATATATCAGATGATAACATAATTTTCCATCTAATATAATCCATGGATGGTTTCCATAACCTACAGGTTTTGATTGATAACAGAATGGAATGGAGATCTGCTATAGTGTTTTGCTTTAGAAAATAAACTTGTAATTTACTTATCTACTTTCTTTTACAATTCTGTTGTGTTCATTTCCTCAGTAATGTTCATATTTAGTTGTTTAGGTAGTTTTGGGCTATTTCTAAATCTCTCCCCTGAACAACACAACTAAATGCACTTTGGCTTGGCTCTTTCTTGGTGTGTGTTCATATCTGTGTGGGTGTATGGGCACATGGGTGAGCATATGGAAGGAGGCCTGAGGTTAAAGTCAAGTGTCTTCCATGACTGTTCTCCATTTTACTTACTGGAGAATCTCACTGAAGCCGGAAATCGCCATCTCTGGCTAACATAGCTAGGGATCCCCTCAGGGTTCACCTGTTTCTGCCTCCCAAGTGCTGGAATTACAAGAAGCTTCTACACCTGCCCAGCTTGTACTCAGGTTACAGAGGTCCACATTCTGGTCTTCATGTGTGCATGACAAACGTTTTATTCACTGACCCATCTTTCCAGGCCTTGGTTATGTTCTCTAACCCAATTTCAGATTGTATCAGAATACATAACCTTGTCAAAATCCATTTCCAAGTAAAATGATGCCACACAGAATGGGACAGACGTGACAAAATTGCTTGATATTCTTAGGATTCTACTAATGATTTTTCCCACTCGGAGAGCATTCTTTATTGCTTACAGCTCATTTGGTTGACTGGCAGCATGCCCCAATGTGACATTATCTCCTGGCTTTGCTTTGCTTGGCAGAAGCTCTTGTGTTGTGTGACACCATATGAGCACTAATTTAAAATTTACAGATAGAGATGACACGTGGGAATTGAATTCTGTAGCAGTGACTATGCCCATTAGCTTAGATCTCAGTTTGTTTCTCTTGGAACTTAACTTGTTCTAAATATTCTAACCCAAAACTTAAAAACAAAGAAAAAATATTCTCTGTTGCCTTCTGTGCTTACCCACAGATAAATCTTTAAAGTGTACATTGAATAATAGCTACCAAGCTAACAGTGGAATGAAATATAAACACTTCAAAGAAAATAAAATTCGAGTATGACCAACTTGTTATTTAAGACTGTGAGAACCCAGACTGTGCCAAATCTGAGACTCTGACTAACCCTCACCACATACCTGACATCAGAATAAGTTACTCAGAAAGAGTTTAGCCAACACCATGACTTCTCTAAACATTTTCCCCAAGTGTCCTTTAGTGGAAGTTTAAATTTCACATCTTCAGGCTAAAATGAAATTCCTTAAATCCTTCCTTGCATGACTTGTTTTGAAACAGAATAAGCTTTCTCCTTGATTGACCAAAATAATTATGTCTGTGTGTAGTTTCCAAGATTTAAATTGGGAATAAATCTTAGCAGGATAAAAAAAAAAAAATCTGGCACTGTGCTTTGCTGGGTAGAAAGAAGTGGGGGTAGGGTACATATCTTTGTGCTTTTAAAGAAAACTCAGTGTTTTGGGACACTAAATGCAGCACTACCTCCTGAGTATGTCTGTTACCACTCCAGATCACAAAGGCCTGGGCAACACCTGAGCATGCCTGTGCCTTAGACAGTAAGCACGTTTCATTGTCTTCATATTGTGAAAGGCTTCTCCTAGTCCCTTGTTTTTCCAATATTTTATTTTAAGTTTTAACTTATGGTTCTTATTATTTTTTTTTTAAAAAAACACTAACTTCTGGGGCTGGAGAGATGACCTAGCAGTTAAGAGCGCTGACCGCTCTTACAGAGGACCCGGGTTTGATCCCCAGCATCCACACGGTGGCTGAGAACTGTCTTTAACTCCAGTTCCAGGGGAATCTGATGCCCTCTTCTGACTTCTGTGGCATTGCATGACCCGGGTGCACAAACTTGCATGCAGACAGTACATTCATACACATAAAAATAAATAAAAAATTAAAAAAAAAAACACTAACTTCTTAATGTATTTAGAATTTGTCTTTTAAAGATTTTTTCTATGTATGGGGAGGGGGTGTGCACTTGAGTGCATTGCCTGTCTGTGAAGGCCAGAGTCATCACATCCCTTCTGAATCTGAAATTACAGGCAGTTGTGAGCTGTCTGATGTGGATGCTGGGAACTGAACTTTGGTCCTCTGAAAGAGCAGCAGAGGACCAAAGCAGTCTTAAGGACTGAGTCATCTCCCTAGCCCAAATTTGTTTTTTGACAAAAGACAAGAATTTAAATGTTTTCCTAAAATATTCTGTTTCAACCATCATCCTACTTCTAATTGAATGGTATTTTGGTTTATAGCTATCAAATTAAAGAAAATCGGTAGTTGGATAATCAGATGTCCATGTGACCTAACTATGCCAACAAGAGACTTCAGTAATAAAATAGCCTATGTTGGTATAAAGATGGTTTAATAAATAGTCATCAGTGAGTATAAATTATATTAAAGGGGGTATTTCAGGGCTGGAGAGATGGCTCAGTGGTTAAGAGCACTGGCTACTCTTACAGAAGACCTGGGTTCAATTCCGGGACCCACGTGCAGCTAACAACTGTTTATAACTCCAGGTCCAGGGAAATCCAACCTTTTCTTCTGACTCCACGAGCATTGCCCAACACAGATGCACTTATACACATGCAGAAAATGCACTTATACACATAAAATAAAAATAAATAAAATTTGTTTTTGAAAGGAGGTATTTTAAAGATAGGAAGGTCCAATTCATCTCTCCTCACCACTAAATAAATATACTTCTCACTCTCTGGTCATAACTCTATTTCCCCAAACCTTCTACCCTTTGTTTTGCCTTACTTTAAACCCCTAAAAGCTCTACTTTCATTCCTGAAACCTTTATGGCTATTAAAATTCCCCAAGAAGGGTTTTTGCTTGATGTTGTTCTAACTTTCCAGAGACAGAAAGGAAATAGATGGTTCTAGCATGGGCAGATGAGGATGGATTATGATTGTGGTCTGAACACCTAGTCATTGGTTGTTTTGGACAAA
This sequence comes from Rhizomys pruinosus, assembly GCA_009823505.1. Taxonomy (NCBI): domain Eukaryota; kingdom Metazoa; phylum Chordata; class Mammalia; order Rodentia; family Spalacidae; genus Rhizomys; species Rhizomys pruinosus. Next base: position 3,185,153 of record VZQC01010683.1, on the reverse strand, counting down.
GTACATCACCATTTTAGATCTCACTTTCCATGTCTTTTGACTGGAGATCTCTGAGACAGATTAGAACCACTATGAACAACCTGCTCTATAGCAGAAGTTTATGATTCATTTTGTTGTGATGTTTTGCTTAGCACATAGGTAACAGCTTCCTGAGACAGGATGTGGAAAGAGTTATAGGATGAGGATAAGTTAGTCAGAATTCCAGACATGGAAATGGAGATACTTTGGGGTTGTCCATCTTTGAAGTGAGAAGAGATGTACTTTTCTTGTTTGTAGAATACTTGTATCACTTTAGGCCAAAGCATTACTGAAGACTTAAATGTAGGAGTAAACATGTGGATACTTGGATCATCAAAGGCACAGAGTATATGTACATTTTTATTTTCACGTAGCAATTACCCCACAACTTCTTCCTAACAATGCTCTTCTGCAGTTTCTTGAGTCAGGATGCTTTGGATTCCTCTGACTGAAGGAGAAGCAGGGAATCCAAGTCAGGCCATTTGTAAATAACTTAACAGAACTTGAATCTTGAGCACATCAACAAAAATCAAAACCTTTTGAACGTCAGACATCCAGAGGGCAGGATGTTGGCGAACTGCCCATCCTTCCCTTTGGGGATTTCCGGGGCCACACTCATTTCTGCTCTTCTCAGATCTGCCGCACACTCTTCCCCAATTCACCGACCGCATTTTCTATTCTTTGCAATCAGAAGAATATAAATGAATAGAATCTTTGCTTGACTGAGGTAGACACTAAAAGCTCAGACACAAATAAAACTCGAAAAAAGCTTCATAGCAAGTCATGCAGAATATGAACCTGGAGAGTGTGGTTTCAGAACTTGCTTCCTTCCATAGCTGGCCCATGCCACTTTTTGTCACATGGATAGTTATCTTTGAAAGTAATGTATTGGTGCCAAGGTTTAATAAAACAATAACATTAACATAAGGAAGGAAGCAAATAGCATTCAGTATTGAATTCTCCCTTACATAACCTCCTCTGTCTGCTTATAGATCATGTTTCCTTATATCTGTGTATGACACCCTTGCCCTTTAAGTTGAAGAGTTTGTTTCCCTTTTAGCCATGCAGGGCTCTCCCCTAGCTTAAGGCCTATTTCTGAAGCCTACAGAGCCAAGTAAGAAGAGGATACCTTTGAATTCAAACCTGTCTCTCAAAATCCATGACTAGGGAGGCAATCAGCCCTAGGGGAGAACCTATTGATGTTATTTTTCAAAATGTCCATATTGTCAAACAGCCTTCTAAATATTCATGTTTATATCTGTAGCTCCCAACCTTGGTTAAAGAAGCTTCTCATTAAAGTTGGTATTGTTTAATATCAAGCCTCTCAATTGTTCAAAGTGTTGAGAATAAATCACTGTGAGCGTTCAGCGATAGATGGAACATCTACATCAACTGCCCCCAACACCCCAGTCAAGCTCAGACAACATCAAAAAAGATGGTGAGGGAAGAGTGCTAAGAGGCTAGTGAAATGTTGTCCTCTGGGTGTTACGCGGCTGCCGCACATATGGGCCCACAACAGTTGCCCAAGACAGGCACAAAATAAAGCCAGGCAAAATTCCGGCATGGAGGGAGGAGGGGTTTCCATGTTTCCACTCCTAGCTGGGCAGCTATTGGCAGCTGATGACTGCCGGGGATGGGAGAGTCCCTGCTCTTTCCAACTGTGTCCACCGGCAGTTGCCATCCACCAGTGGATGACTCCACACCAGGTGCATCTAGGCAGTCCTAACTGAAGTGGGTGAGTTGAAAACGAAAATATAAAAAGGGCAAGAAGTTGGAAAGGAGAAGGATTGGGGGAGGTCAAGGGGAGAGGTGGAAGGGACAGTGGGGGCAGATATGACCAAGACACGTTATAAACATGATGAAAAATTCAAAGAATAAATATAAAATATTTTAACATGAGAACATCTCTCAGAAGCTATTTCTATGCATTCTAACTAAGCTAGTTCCTTCTCTTTTGCTATTTCATTAATTATTGCATTATATATTATTTATTACTTTTTCTTGGTTAATCCCCTCATTAAATACTCACTGAGAGCATGTCCTGTGTAGCCTACTGCTAATGCTTCTATAGGCACTCCTTCGACTTTTTCTATACCTCCATCTCTACTGAATGTTTTGCTGAAGTTTGAGTTTCTCCTATTGTTAAAAACAAGAAAATCTCCAAACAGCGCTTGACCTGGATCTTTCTACCCTTCACATTTTTTTAAATTTTATTTTTTAATTGATTTTTTAATCAAAAGCCATCTTTATTTTATCTTCTTTTCTAGATGCAGACCTGTGTCACTGCTGTACTTAAAATATTTCTAATGTTTTATGTGGGGTTGAACATTCTTTTTTTTAATTTTCATTGAGCACATTTCCTACAACATTTCTTAATCAAATTTAGACACATTCCCCCATCCATGCCCACCCCTCATGCACCCCCCACCCCCAGTCAGAGCTCATGGATTCTGTCATACACAAGGCTTGTCTTGCATCTTTTTCTCAGTCTTTTATGACCTTTTTGGTGCACAGATTTACTGTTTTGGTCAGTTCTTTGAATAGGTTTTTCTCCCTCTTTTTTTGTTCCCATTTGATTATATATTATTCTAAAATTTGCATATATACAATCCATACATTAAAATGTGAATCTCCAAATGTGCTTTGGAATTAGCCTATAGTTTATTTTCAGATTTTGTAACTTTGATTTAATTGATGTTTTATGTATTCCATACATCATTTTTCATTTCTGTTCAGGTATATTCCCCTATCCCTTCCCCCCACCCCACCCCAAACCATCCCAGATCATGCACTCTATCATAACTGTCCTGAATTTTTCTCTCAGTCTTTTTTTATGCTTAGGAATTCACATTTTCCTCTGTTAATTTCATGTTATTCTAAAATGTGGATACATACTCTCCACCCATATACAGTAATTACAGAGTCTGAAAATAATTGGTGGGTGGATTCTAGAACCCATTGGGGGATTCACATTATGACAACATAGTTGCTTACAGATAAACCAAAAACATAACCATGCTATCATTCAGCTTGCCTTTCATCTGGGGGATTTGGTGTTAGCATCCACAAATGAGGGAAACCATTCTCCGTTTGTCTTTCTGGGACTGTGTCACCTCACTCAGCATACTGGCTTCGAGCTCCATCCATTTACCTGCAAAGTTAATAATGCCATCCTTCTTTACCGCTGAATAGTACTCCATTGTGTATATGTACCACATTTTTGTCATCCGCTTATCTGTTGAGGGGCATATGGGTTGGTTCCAGCTCTTCACTATTGTGAAGAGTGCTGCAATAAACATGGATGTGCATATATCTTTGCGGTAGGAGAGTCTTTGGGGTATATATTGTGTAGATATCTACATTGATCTTATATACTTATGAAACTAAACATGCACATTTTTTATTAGGAGCATTCTGGTAGTTTCAAATTCAGTTATCATTCACAATTAATTACTTAGGACCTTGTTCCAGATATTAAAATATTTTATCAGCATGTTCTCTCCTCCACCAAACATTATAACATGAAAATTTTAAATATTGAAAGACTAATAAAATGTATCTCAAATAGTGAAGGTTTACATGGAACAACTGTTTTGTCATTTCAAAGTAAGTAGCAAATATCAAAACCACTCCTGAAAATAAAAATATGCTCCTATATCAACATGTTTACAATATATAATCACAATATTATCATCGATTTAGAAAAAATAAATAAAAATCTGTAGTATAAGATCTTTCCATATTTAAATATCTCCCAATTGTCTACCAAGTATTATTTAGCTTTTTATTTTCCTTGGCAAAAATCCAATTAAAGTTCTGTTATTGTATTGGTTGTTAAACCTTTTCAGTTTCTCCTAATTGAGAACAGTTTCAATATCTTTTTTTCTTTTTAAACATTGAATTTTTGAGGGACCAAGCCAGCATCTACAACCTGAATTCACTTGACTGATGGTTTCCATCTGGATATCATTTATCTTGTTGCTTTTATCTTCTATATTCTTATAAACTGGAAGTTTGGTATAAAGGAATAATTAGCTTCATGTTAAAGATGTTGAATAAAAATACTTTATAGAAGATGCTGTGCCTTTCATATTGTATCACATCATGGGGCACATAAAGTCAGATTGGCTTGTTTTAGATAATGTCAATATGAATGCATAAGATGGGAAGGATTGGGTATTTCCATTGTAATTTTTATTTTTAAATCCACATGGGTAGAAAGTTAACTGTTTGGTTCCATGTGAATGTATAATTCTTTAATTATCATTTCACCTAATGTTTTTGTACATTTGCTAGTCATTACCACACTCAAGAATTGTATCATCGAGTTGCAAAATGGCAAGCATTTTCTTCAACTATATAATTGCTATGTTTATTAATGGCATCTTTCTGTAAATATCCTTTCATCAATGATTAAAAAACTATAGTTGCTCATTGAAAATGGGTATTTACTCACCATTTACATTTATTTACCAATTTCCACAATAAAATTTTATAGAGTGATCACTTCTAATGGTGATTTGGCACATGAAACTCCTTGAAATTAACTTATCCTTCTTAGTTTTTGAACTCCTGCTTCCTGCCATAAAAAAGTCATTAGATAATAGAACATTTTTCCAAACCAAGACCCAGAATCAACCACTTTTGCAAAGCATTCTGATTCTGTTAGTAAGGAATTATACTTGAAACAAAAATCTGGATACCAAGCCATTTGTTTTTACTACAGAGGTATTCTTTAAGTCATCATAACTAGGAAATATATTTTAAAAGAAATTATGAGTTTTAGGTGTTTGCCAAAGTCGACTAACAGGGACCACATTTTTCATCTTGGGTTGAAACAATCAAAAGCATATTGGATTATCTATATGGAATGATCTTTGAGGTCTTGGATAAAAGGCAACAAGGGATAATATTTCTCACAACATGGAAGACAAACATGGTGAGACCCGTGAGTATCATTTGCATAGCCCTGTTTATAGAGTGGGAGCCTGAGCAGAGTCCAGGTCCTTTCCTCAACAAATATGAGAAGTTGGAAATCCAGATAGAACAAAGCAGCCAAGTTTCCAGGTCAGAGGATTAGGGTGCACAGAAGCAAAAGTGCAATAGAAATGTTCTCTCAGAGCCTGGGATATATGTGGAAGATAATTGCCTGATACTGGGAAAGAGCTATCCAAAGGATCAAAGATAACAGTACAGGTCATACACAAAGGGCTGAAAACAGTGCCAATCTTACCAAGAATACTAGAAAACCTGCTAGTGTCTGCACCATTGAATAAGGCACACAGAAAAGACTGAACTCAGTCCTAGGAAATGGTCCTTTTCCAGTCCTACCTGATAAATCTAGTACATAATACGTCATAATTTCAAACTATTTCCATATGAGTTAATTGTATCTCAGAAAAAATTCCAAGATTATTTATAGGTTGTAAAAATTTCTAGCACTCAACAAGTTGGAATTTACAATATCTGGGATTTAATAATTGGAACAACTACTATATATGCAAAAAAGCAAAAATACATGAGGTCTAAAATCAACTGAAAAGAAACATGTTAAAAATTTTAGTAACATGTATGAAAATAATTATACATGTGTACTCTAAATATTATTAAAGAAGTTAGGGGGGCTGGAGAGATGGCCTAGTGATTAAGAGTGTTGACTGCTCTTGCAGAGGACCCGGGTTCAATCCCCAGCACCCACATGGCAGCTGAAAACCATCTTCAACTCCAGTTCCAGGGGAATCCAACACCCTCTTCTGACCTCTGTGGCGTTGCATGACACAGGTGCACAGACCTACATGCAGACAGTACATTTATGCACATATAAAAATAAATAAAATTTTAAAAAATTTAAAAAAGAAGTTAACTGCTAGAAAAGGAAAGTTTTTGTAGGAGATGAAAATGCATTGTATGGAATGAGACATCACAAAGATGAGATAGAACAGGAGAAAAATGTTGATCCTGGAATCATAACAATAAAAACTTTCCAATACAAATTAAAGAGAAAATAATTTTAAAATTTAATGCTCTTCAGTGAATTATAGGAAAGACTGTGAATCATGTCTATAATTGGAATCCTATTTAAAAGGGTAACAAAAAAGGTATTTAAAGAAATAATTTTGGGGCTGGAGAGATGGCACAGTTAAAACCACTGGTTGCTCTTGCAGAGGACCCAGATTCAAATCCTAGCACCAAAATGGCAGCTAACAACTGTCCATAGCTCCAGTTCTAGGGGGTCTAATGCCCTCTTCTGACTTCCACGGGCATTGCACAACAAGAGTGCACTTACATACATGCAGGCAATACCCTCATATACACAAAATAAAAATAATAAAACACTTTTAAAGTATCCAAAGCACAAAGACATATTATGAATACTGAAGAGCAGGAAATGATGACCACGGAGTTCTCAAAAACAGCAGGAAGTGAAAGGGCAATACAGCCACACCTTCCAAGTACTGTGAGAAAGGAAAACTATCAAACTGAAGCTCTGTATGTAATAAAATCAGCTTTCAAGAACCAAAGATATTCCTTTAAAACAAAGAAGAATGAGTGTCCAGTCTATATTGTTGTAGTTTCACCATTAACCCCAATCGAAGCCCTTACATTCTACCACGCCCCCTCTTCCGCAGATTGTTCCCTAGGCTTATAGACTGGACACTCATTTGATCAACTTGATTGAACATACAAGCCCCCCTTTCAGGATGGTGGGACCCATGAGCTGTGTGGGTTTGGGCACAACTGCTTGCAAATTGGTTTTACATGAAGGATGCTTGTACTCACAAATTATCACCTATTGTTAAAAAAAATGAAAACAAAACAAAACAAAAAAGCAGAGAAAGATGCAGAAAACTTACGGCA